>LPNX010648985.1:359474-374302 GCA_001517045.1 Pseudotsuga menziesii
TGATGAAAATTTCCACAATTAATCATAATGACAAAGAGAGTTTATGGAATTAAATTGTGTGTTGAAACATCCCTACGTTTCGAGTGGACACTCCACCAATCATCAGGGGAACAAAATGAAAAGCTCAAAGTGGTATTGAAGAGAGTGAGCAAAAGCTAATAATAAATAAGGTAATGGTTTTGTACATGCATTAATAAATATAATTATGCACAATTGATATAGTGAGATGTTGTGTTGATCTAAAAGACAAATTGAAAAGTTAAAATTTGAATGGTGTTATCTAATTCGCATAAAGTATCATCACATGAATTAACAATGAACTTGAAGTGAAATTTTCATATATGCAGTAAATAATATAAAATTCCTCAAAAAGTAGCTTGAAGAGTATTTATTATACTACAAACATTGAAAAATTTTCTTCATGTATACTAAAAGTCATTCAAAAAGGAAAATTACATTCATGGATCATCTCCACCTAATCTCCTTATATTCACTCAAGCAGATCAAGTATAGCTTGTACACCAATTTTTTTTATCTTGGTCTTCCTGCAATCTTCTTTGTTTGGTATCCATGCCCAAAATATGGTATTAATTGGAATATATCCAAGTTATGTGTCATCATGATTTGGTACCCAATATTGTTCTAAAAAATTTCCCTTGTATTTCCCTAAGCTAGGCTGCCACCAATCAATCTTTACATGAAGGGTCTCGCTATCATCATCCTGGAATATATCTGAGGTAGATTTTTCCATCCAAATCATCTCTCCTTCATCCTCATTTCCTGATCTAACAAGCAACATCTTTCATTTCTCAACATCAATTCTAGGATCGAATGTTTGCTTTGGCTTGTTGCACTTGGGTCCAACATATATCGGTTCATCTATCACATTATCAAAATCCCCATCCATAATACTTGATATTGCATGGAGTGCATTACCATCAATGTTAACATTTTGCCTCGTCTTGGGCCAAAAATCATTAGAAGAAGAATCACTTTCATCCAAGGGTGTATGGTCATTGTAGATTCTATCTAATGCATCAAGAACACTTTTCCAATACTCTAGTTTTTTATTCCATTCCTCTATAACAATTGGTGATTTCTCATTGCCAATAGTCTATTTCCACATTTTTATGTATGATGTTAGTCATTCCTTTATTTCTTTTAAGTAAACATCATTGTCTTTGGGACGTAAGAAAGATGGCTTCCCTCTGGGAAATATAGGTTGACCTTCATCATCTATATTCCACAACTCAACTGGTTCTAACCACTCGATGTCTTTGATGGATTCTTTATACCTCATAATTGGAACATCATTGAGTACAAGAAATTGGAAGTACTGGACATTAAGATGTCCAAATAGTGCATTTTTCCCCTCCTTGATGTACCCATTAAGAAAACTTTTGAAGTCATACACTTTGTCAATGAGTTTAGGTGGAAACACTTGTTTTTCTTCTATTGTGCAATATGTATCCATCATCTCAGGTAAAGAATATATATCTGTACTTTTCAAGTTGGAAGACATTCTTCCATAGGTTGCATCTATGTCTTCATGGGTGTGCCCCATAAGAAATAACCCAACCTCAATAGTGATGAAGACACCAAGTATAGTTAATAGTGATAGAAACATGAAAACATAACGATTCTTATTATCACTAGCTGCATTGCCCAACTGTAACAACAAATGTGGAGGAAGAGGTTTAAAATAAAGATTTTGATTTTTTGAGCTTCCATTTAAAGATAGGAAAGCATCCTTGTACACTCTACATTTTGAGTACATAGAGTTTTGAAATAATGCATTTGAAAGTGTGTTTCTTGAACTTCCACTCTCATAAAGCAAATCACCATACATATGAAGGTGTGGGTCTTCAAGGTCCCTCAAGTACTTTGCAAGAGATGTAATGGTAAAATGTGATCCCATGTGTGCAGATGGTAGGGAGAAATAACCAAAACCTCTTGTGTTATGCCCATGTGTTAGCATACCTATCAATGACAAACCCAAGTTTGTTCCTGCAACAGATTTTGATTTCACATGTAATTCTGTTTCACCTAACATTTCACCCTCAACCATGTCATACTCACGAACATTAACTATGATCCCTTTGGCAATGCACATGCTTGTTCCCGTGCATTCATGTGTAAGAGAAACCTTTTTACATGTGAATGTAAGCCTATCTTGGGTAGTATTTAATGGATGATCATGACAATGAGTTTCCAAATCTGATTCTGGCCAAATCTCATAAGATCCCAATGCACCCCCTAGTGTATTCTCAAATCCTATTGGATGTGGCAAGAGAGCATCATTAAGTTAACACCTTCTCAATGTTAACCAATGATGGATCATTTATTTACCATCCTTCCATGCACCTTATGACCAATATTTGTATTGAATATGGAACTTTCACCCACCTTCACTCTACATGACGAAAGATCTACCTTGTCTCCAATAGAAAATGCAGAAGAGGCATTTGCACCTATACAACAAATTAAACAAACTTAGTATTTGCCCAAAAAAAACAAGCAATGTACTCTAAAAAACACTTAACATGTGCTTCAAGATTTTGATTTACCTTTTATGCCTCAAATATATGATCTTCCATGGATGTAAGTCCCCTTCATCAACATCTTCCACAATCAAATGTGGTTCAATGACATCAATTATCAAAACCATAATTGAACTACATTAAGCATTTCTCCACCATAATGAGTTGTAGTCTTTGTAGATTCAACCCTTCCTATTCCAATAACTTGACCATTAATTAGGAGGTCAACATAGTTCCCTCTTGTCAAAATTATATTTTCCATTGTAACTCCTCCCAATTTCTGTAACACATTTGAATTGTAGTTTGTAATTAAGGTTAAACCATATGAAGTGTATGTTCAAAAAAGTAATATAGTTTCAATAATTCAAAACTAGCTGAAGTTATCCTTAGTCCTTAAATCATTGCACGATGAGTGAAATCTAATGTGTTAACTTTTGTAATGTAGTTTTCATCCAACACAACCACGTTGTCATCAATCACAATGCACCATGATGGAAATCTAGTTGGATTTAGCTTTCATAAGATAGTTTTCGATCTAACACAACCACATTGTCATCAAATACATTACACCATGATGGAAATCCAGTTGGAGTTAGCGTTCCTCCTAACAAAATGGCACGATGAGTGAAATCTCATGTGTGTTAGGTCATTACACCATGATGAAAATCTAGTTGGAATTAGTTTTCTATCTAACACAACCACATTGTCACATTGCACCATGATGGAAATCTAGCTAAAGTTAGCTTTCGACCTTAAATCATTGCACGGTGAGTGAAATCTAATGTGTGTTAGATTTCATAATGTAGTTTTCCATTTAGCACAACCACATTGTCGCCAATCAAAATGCACTATGTTGAAAATCTAGCTAGAGTTAGCTTTCGTTCTTAAAACGTTACACAGTGAGTAATAGCTAATGTGTGTTAGCTTTCGTAAGGTAGTTTTCCATCTAACACAGCCACATTGTCATAAAATACAATACATCATGATGCCAATCTAGTTGGAGTTAGATTTCCTTCTAAAAACATGGCATGATGAGTGAAAACTAATGTGTGTTAGCTTTCATAAGGTAATTTTCCATCTAACACAACCACATCGTCATCGATCACATTGCACCGTGATGGAAATCTAGATGGAGTTAGCTTTCATCCTTAAATCATTGCATGGTGAGTGAAATATAATGTGTGCTAGCTTTCATAATGTATTTTTTCATCTAGCACAACCACATTGTCCTCAATCACAATGCACCAGATGGAAATCTAGCTAGAGTTAGCTTTCGTCCTTAAAACATTGCACGCTGATTAAAGCTAATGTATGTTAGATTTTATAAGGTAGTTTTCCATACAAAAAAACCACATTGTTATCAAATACATTACACCATAATGGAAATCTAGCTAGAGTTAGTTTCCATTCTAACAACATGGAACTATAAGGGAAAGCTTATGTGTGTTACCCCATTGCACCATGATGGAAATCTAGCTGGAATTAGCTTTCATTTTAACAACATGGCACGATGAGTGAAAGATAATGTGTGTTAGCTTTCATAAGGTAATTTTCCATGTAACACAACCACATTGTCATCAATCACATTGCACTGTGTTGGAAATCTAGCTGGAGTTAGCTTTCATCCTTAAATCGTTGCACGGTGAGTGAAATCTAATATGTGTAAGCTTTCATAGTGTATTTTTCCATCTAGCACAACTACATTATCATCAATCACAATGCACCATGATGGAAATCTAGCTGGAATTAGCTTTTGTTCTTAAAACATTGCATGGTGAGTAAAGCTCATGTTTGTTAGCCTTCATAACATAGTTTTCCATCTAACACAGCCACAGTTTCATCAAATACATTACACTAGAATTCTAGCTGGAGTTAGTTTTCCTTCTAACAACATGGCACTATAAGGGAAAGCTTATGTGTGTTAGCTCATTACACCATGATGGAAATCTAACTGGAGTTAGCTTTCCTTTTAATAGCATGGCACAATGAGTGAAAGCTAATGTGTATTAACTTTCATAAGGTAGTTTTCTATGTAACACAACCACATTGTCATCAATCACATTGCACCGTGTTAGAAATCTAGATGAAGTTAGCATTTATGCTTAAATCATTGCACGATGAGTGAAATCTAATGTGTTTAAGCTTTCATAGTGTAGTTTTTCATCTAGCACAACAACATTGTCATCAATCACAATGCACCATGATGGAAATCTAGCTGGAGTTAGTTTTCATTCTTAAAAAATTGCACGGTGAGTAAAACCTAATGTCTGTTAGCTTTCATAAAGTAGTTATCCATCTAACACAGCTACAATGTCATCAAATGCATGACACCATGATGGAAATCTAGCTAAAGTTAGCTTTCCTTCTGGCATGGCACTATGAGTGAAAGCTTATGTGTGTTAGCTCATTACACCATTATGAAAATCTAACTGGAGTTAGATTTCTTTTTAACAACATGGCAGGATGAGTGAAAGCTAGTGTGTGTTAGCTTTCATAAGGTAGCTTTATATCTAATACAACCACATTGTCACATTGCACCATGATGGAAATCTAGCTGGAATCAGCTTTCAATCTTACATCATTGCACGGTGAGTGAAATCTGATGTGTGTTAGCTTTCAGAATGTAGTTTTTCATTTAGCATAACCACGTTGTCATCAATCAAAATGCACCATGTTGTAAATATAGCTAGAGTTAGCTTTCATTCTTAAAACATTGCACAATGAGTAATAGCTAATATGTGTTAGGTTTCATAAGGTATTTTTCCATCTAACACAACTACATTGTCATCAAATACATTACACCATGATGCAAATCTAGCTAGAGTTAGATTTCCTTCTAACAACATGGCACGATGAGTGAAATTGAATGTGTGTTAGCTTTCATAAGGTAGTTTCTATCTAACACAACCACATTGTCATCGATCACATTGCACTGTGATAGAAATCTAGCTGGAGTTATATTTCATCCTTAAATCATTGCACGATGAGTGAAATCTAATGTGTGTTAGCTTTCATAATGTAGTTTTCCATCTAGCACAACCACATTGTCATCAATCACAATGCACCATGATGGAAATTTATCTAGATTTAGCTTTTGTTCTTAAAACACTGCACGGTCAGTGAAGCTAATGTATGTTAGCTTTAATAAGGTATTTTTTCATCTAACACAACCAAATTGTTATCAAATACATTACACCATGATGGAAATCTAGTTGTAGTTAGCTTTCATTTTGACAACATGGCACTGTAAGGGAAAGCTTATGTGTGTTAGCTTATTACACCATGATGAAAATCTAGCTGGAGTTAGCTTTTATTTTAACAACATGGCACAATAAGTGAAATCTAATGTGTATTAGCTTTCATAAGGTAGGTTTCCATGTAACACAACCACATTGTCATCAAGCACATTGCACCATGTTGGAAATCTAGATGGAGTTAGCTTTCATCCTTAAACCGTTGCACAATGAATGAAATCTAATGTGTGTAAGCTTTCATAGTGTATTTTTCCATCTAGCACAGCTACATTGTCATCAATCACAATGCACCATGATGGAAATCTAGCTGGAGTTAGCTTTCATTCTTAAAAAATTGCAGGGTGAGTAAAGATATTATATGTTAGCCTTCATAAGGTAGTTTTCCATCTAACAGAGCTGCATTGTCATCAAATACATTACACCATGATGGAAATCTAGCTAGAGTTAGCTTTCATTCTAACAACATGGCACTATAAGGGAAATCTTATGTGTGTTAGCTCATTACACCATGATGAAAAACTAGCTGGAGTTAGCTTTCCTTTTAACAACATGGCACAATGAGTGAAAAATAATGTGTGTTAGCTTTGATATGGTAGTTTTCCATGTAACACAACCACATTATCATCAATCACATTGCGATGTGTTGGGAAATATAGCTGAAGTTAGCTTTCATCCTTAAATCGTTGCACTGTGAGTGAAATCTAATGTGTGTAAGCTTTCATAGTATAGTTTTTCATCTAGCACAACCACATTGTCATCAATCACAATGCACCATGATGGTAATCTAGTCGTCATTAGCTTTCGTTCTTAAAACCTTGCACAGTGAGTAAAAGCTAATGTGTGTTAGCTTTCATAAGGTAGTTTTCCATCTAACACTACCACATTGTCATCAAATACATTACACCATGATGGAAATCTAACTGGAGTTAACTTTCATTCTAACATGGCACTATGAGTGAAAGCTTATGTGTGTTATCTCATTACACCATTACAAAAATATAGCTAGAGTTATCTTTATTTTTAACAACATGGCACAATGAGTGAAATCTAATGTGTGTTAGCTTTCATAAGGTATTTTTCCATCTAACACAACCGCATTGTCAAACTGCACCATGATGAAAATCTAGCTAGAGTTAACTTTCAACCTTAAGTCATTGCACGGTGAGTGAAATCTAATGTGTGTTTTCTTTCATAATGTAGTTTTCCATTTAGCACAACCACATTGTCATCAATCAAAATGCACCATGTTGAAAATCTATCTAAAGTTAGCTTTCGTTCTTAAAACGTTGCACCGTGACTAATAGTTAATGTGTGTTAGCTTTCGTAAGGTAGTTTTCCGTCTAACACAACCACATTGTCATCAAATACATTACACCATGATGGAAATCTAGTTGGAGTTAGCTTTCATTTTAACAACATGGCACGATGAGTGAAAGATAATGTGTGTTAGCTTTCATAAGGTAGTTTTCCATCTAACACAACCACATCGTCATCGATTGCATTGCACCATGATGGAAATCTAACCGGAGTTAGATTTCATCCTTAATCATTGCATGGTGAGTGAAATCTAACGTGTGTTAGCATTCATAATTTAGTTTTTCATCTAGCACAACCACGTTGTCATCAATCACAATGCACCCTGATGGAGATCTAGCTAGAGTTAGCTTTCTTTCTTAAGACATTGCACGGTGAGTAAAGCTAATGTTTGTTAGCCTTGATAAGATAGTTTTCCATCTAATACAGTCACATTGTCATCAAATACATTACACCATGATGAAAATCTAGCTGGAGTTAGCTTTCCTTCTAACAACATGGCACTATAAGGGAAAGCTTATGTGTATTAGCTCATTACACCATGATGGAAATCTAGCTGGAGTTAGCTTTCATTTTAACAACATGGCACGATGAGTGAAAGCTAATGTGTGTTAGCTTTCATAAGGTATTTTTCCATGTAAACAACCACATTGTCATCAATCACATTGTGCTGTGTTGGAAATCTAGTTGAATTTAGCTTTCATCATTAAATCATTTCATGGTGAGTGAAATCTAATGTGTGTAAGCTTTCATAGTGTAGTTTTCCATCTAGCACGGCGACATGGCCATCAATCACAATGCACCATGATGAAAATATAGCTGGAGTTAGCTTTTGTTCTTAAAACATTGCATGGTGAGTAAAAGCTAATGTGTGTTAGCTTTCATAAGGTAGCTTTCCATCTAGCACTGCCACATTGTCATCAAATACATTAAACCATGATGGAAATCTAGATGGAGTTAGCTTTCCTTCTAACATGGCACTACGAGTGAAAGCTTATGTGTGTTATCTCGTTACACCGTTATGAAAAGCTTATGTGTGTTAGCTCTTTGAAATAGGGTGCAAAACAAATCTCAATGAATTCATGGTTTTGTTTTGGTCTCACTGCAATGGTATATAAGGTAAGAAACCTCAACACAATACTCCGCAAGTCCAACCTAAACTCCGACCACCAAAATGAATGACCAAACCCATCACATTAAACTTTGGCATGTTTGCAATTATACCCTTCACAGTGGATGTGTGTGGATCCAGCTGTATCTCACCAATATTGATCAATGTTTTGATGAATATTGTCATCATCATCATCATGGCATCATCATCGTCGTCGTCATCCTTATCCTTGTCATTGTCATGGTAATGATAACGCTTAGAACTAAAACTAGTAGAATTAAGCAGGCTTGGAGTCTAGCCAATTCCCATTCTAAATGAAGATTGCAAGCCAAGATAGAGGAAAAAATGTTATAGAAACTAGATTCACTTACACAATATTATGTACTCACTAGAGTTGTTTTAATATATAATTATCCTCTTTTAAAAGAATCATTAAAACGTAGTCGAAGCCAACCCATCGTTATATTTTTCTTGAAGTAGATTTTCCAAGGTCAATATGTGTTGAAAATTGTTTGTGGTTGAAATTTTTTTGTCAATTAGTGAAGAATTTATAGAGTTTAAGAAAATATTGGATAGGATTTATGTTGATAAAGAGTAGTGATCCTTTCTCATAATAATGTACACTCTAAAACCTACAACCTTCCATATTATCTAGTTTCGTATCATCTCCTACCACTATCCACTATGACTATCGGGGATGAATCCCCCAACCGCTCTATATTTTAGTTTAAGATAAAGTTTTGTATCTTAGTTGTGAGGATCAATCCTCGGTGATTAAATAAAGATTGGAACTTAGAGCCATAGATTCATGGTGAGGATGGTTGAATAATATGGTGGGAAATCTCTAAATGCTCAACACAAATCAAACTCACTCTACTAAGAAAATAACAATAATGGGTCAGAGATCCAATTAAAAAAAATGTATTGTGGATAGGCTTTTGGACTTACCTCATTCACATGCCCTTTAAGGTTATAATGTGAAAGGACACCTAATCAAGCTCCTAATACCACAATACCTCTAGATATGGGAATTTTCTATGGGGACTATACTATTCCACTCTAGTCCTTAGTGCCTCCAGTTGTTATATATATGGTTTCTTGTAAAAATAAATTGTAAAAGATTAGGGCTTGGCTGAGCCCAATCTTTACATTTATTGTCTTTGAAAGTCCACCATATCCAACCACAACTCATAACAAAATCTAGTGTTGAAAGATTTCATCTCATGGCCACTATGGTATATAATGTGCACAATGTGTTGATATAATAAGGAACACACATGTATGTAAACAAAAGTTTAGACATTCCCACATTCAATGTGGGATAGAGATATAAAGGGTGTCAAAGGAAATATGAAGCCTAAAGATTAATGTGCATCCAAAAGTAAAAAAATTGGGAGCTTGACAATAGGATCAACAACAATGTTTCAGAGATGCATAGGGAGAGGCTTCAAGGACTTATCCTCCATGTGCTCTAATCATTGATATTTTGATGGAGCATCATTCTTCGACGACCAAACCGAGTCTATGAGGCCTATACACATCCGTTGGAAATTTCATAGCTCAATTATGTTGCTTAGATTTAGATCTAGGTCTTGAGACCAATTCTCCACGTGTCCTTGAATGACTCTTTTATGCA
The DNA here is from genome assembly GCA_001517045.1 of Pseudotsuga menziesii. Lineage (NCBI taxonomy): Eukaryota > Viridiplantae > Streptophyta > Pinopsida > Pinales > Pinaceae > Pseudotsuga > Pseudotsuga menziesii. The sequence goes on from LPNX010648985.1 coordinate 369,330, forward strand.
AGTTAAAGCTCACCATAAAATCCAATCCAAGGCTCAGATTTATCTTTATGTGAATTTAATCTTACATTTAGTTGTAGTTTTTTTGTTATGAATGGGCATGCTTCCTTTCTGAGTGAATGAAGAGCTAGTTTGGTTCCGAGTGAGTGGTTCGTTTGAGAGTTGGGTCCTTTGTATGGCCTTACAATGGCTGGGGACACCACAATAAATCAAAAAAACAAATGAAAAATGTCCCAAATGCACTTTGGGTTACTTCACTGGGGTCCATGGGGTCAAACCTTCCAAAACCATTCATGATTTCTATATAGGTGATCTCTTTAGTCAACACTAGCCCCATGTTTCCTTTTATAGATTACTTATTTCAAAGAGAAAATTAATCCATCACACTCAATTCCTTCTCCATGAGCTCAAATCCTCAATGTTGTAGCATGCAACATTGCAATGTGCATTTCCAAGTGAGGTGGTCACAAACAGACTACCTTGCTTTCACGTTTTTTACAAAACTAACTTTTGTCTCACATTGATATTGCAGTGAGGAGCATTCTATGTTGTGCGTCATATTTTACATTATTTTTGTATTATAAGAGGGTGTTCTATTTTATATAAGGAGGGCGAGCTGAAAGTCACCAGCCTAACCGTTGCTCCAAAATAGCATAGAAGTATTTCCTTAGTTGTGCCTCTTTGCATGAATGATAGCTAAGATAACAACCAAGTGATGCATGCATCCTTATCCTATGTGAATGTTGTTTCCCTCCTTCTTGCATGAGTCTAAAAATAACATTGAAGCCAACTTTTAGTTAACTATGTTTTGTTCTGGGTGTCACTTCTACTTTGTGCAATGAATTGTAAGTGCCACCTAGCTACACCCTCAACTCGTGCCTTTTAATCCTTTTTAGGGCACCCTTTTCTACAAACTTGCCATGATTGAGATTTTCTTCATAATGCTTTAATGCCTTTTCGTCTTTGAGATCTAACTGTGCATATATTTCACCAGGGCATGGTTTTGACATGTTTATAAATTCCTCTCTTGACAGACCGAAAATGTATCCCTGTATTTGTTGATTAGGATAATGAATAATTACTTGTTGCTCTATTGTTTGTCCCTGATAAAGTTGATAAAAATTTGCTCAAGGTAATGTGCTCCATCTCTAGTCCACTCACAAGATGAATCCTACCAGTGCCCTCAACAAAGATGCCCTGTGGGTCAAATTGTTTTATCCAAATTCAAAAGTGAGCTTATCATGGTGTTGGAGTATCAGTTTGAAAAGTGGGTTGTAGTGTATCTCATTGTTTAAACAAAGAGCAATGCCATAATACATACAACCCCAAACCAGCTTGGGACATGGAAACAAGTATACTAAGTTACTAACATCTCGAAGGTGGCCTACAAATCCGGTTCAGACTAGAGAGAGTGATACTTTAGTCATTTTGTTGACCTCGAAACCTGTCAACAGTCGTCACCTTGCTCAAACATCTAATGAGAGGATTAGGCATGTCTTTCAATTGATCATATTGGGAATCAAGTTCCTTTGACCATTGTAAGCAGTCAAGATTGATATTTTGCTAGCAGGGTAGCCTAGTAATCACATTTACATATAAACATTCACCACATATTCTGCTTCACCGAGTTTTTGATGAAAAACCCAGGGGAAATAGTAGATTCATCCATTCCATGGTGATCAGGGACATCTACAAGCTGATATCCTTAGCAGAAACCTGATTTGTAACATGAAACATATGCTCTTTTTGGACATATGACAGATCACCTAATGCTTGTATCTCTAGTTATAGAATTTTATTAAACTGGTTTTTGCTTTACCTTGTGTATTGAGTTCTACATAGGGTATTGCTAAGCCAAAAAAACCTTGTGAACCAACTCTGGTTCATGTTGTTGTACTTCTGGAAATCCATGTTCTTAACCACTGGTTATGACTGATGATTATCACCATTCAATATGTAATGTGTGAGCATTGCATGTCTGTCTTCTTGTGTTTGTAACAACATAGGTGTGAATGTTTCCTTAAATGATAGAACATGATAAACTGTCATTAATAATGGCCTTTGTAACCTAGAACTATGTCTAAAACTAACTTCATTTAAATTTGAGACAAAAAGCCTAAAAACTTGTGATACTAGCATGACTTCAACCATTTATGTGGAGAAATTCTTACCATCATTCCATGATAGGAATGTATCAAAAGGATTTGAAACTAACACATATTTTTACATATAAACGAGGGTGGGGAGAAGGATATGCTTAGATATGTAAACTGACACATATTTAATTATTTGTTGCTCAATTCCACTTGGAGAATTTGTTTTTGTGTCTAGGAATTTAGTTGTTTTAGAATTCTCCTATGAAAAAATTGTACAATTACATAGAAGCAATCTTAAACTTGTTGTGCTAATCCAAGTTAATTGGACCTGTCTTCAGCGAGATTTTGCACTAACATTGCACTGTTTCCTAGTCCATTACAATTAGGGAATATGCATAATCCTTATTTGGAATCAAAAATTCAGAAGAGAGCATATTGAAAACAGGTTGTTGGCACAACACAGATCAAGGGGATCATTGGCTAACAACATGGTTCCCTCAATTGAAAATAAGAAACCTAAATACCATTCTATTGCAAATTCCTAAGAACAATAAAATAGTCGAGTATCGTAAAGACAAGTAACTTTGTTTCCCTTTTCAAAATTTCAGGAGTTCATGCAAATGAGTAAATGGACCTACACATCAATGGTCGATTACCATAACAATATGATGACATAGTTTGTGGGGATGAAAATACAACCAAAGACACAAGAAACAATCCCCACAATACTTAGTTGAGGTCTTTAGAAAAAAAATACTGCCCTAAAAAAAACTCTGAATGGGCCTAACAAACCCTGAATAGTAGAACCCTTGTAGCTAAACGATTCTAAGTCCATATTTAGAATATCTCGGTGAAGCACCAGGACAGAAACCTACAAGGTCATGAGTTCCACACAAGAGTGTTTCAACTAAAAACTTGCTTAGATTGCAGATTGGCTTGCTCTCCTAAAAAGGGTGCCCAACTAAGATACAAGCTCCAAACACAATGAGCTTAAGTAAGCAGGCAACTCAGATATATGCATTAATTGGTTGTATATGAATTTATCAACAACCACTCACCTATACAGCAAAGCAAATTACTCAATAACTAGTTCAATGAATGTAGCATGTCAATTTTCAAGATGTGATGGTTTTAGCGATCATGAATTCCTATCTCAGTGATAATTTTTAATCCCATAGATTTGATATTATATAATTTTAAGCTAGTATCTGCTAGTCAATGACATAAAGGTGAATGCATGTCTCCTATATTTGATTATTCACGAGCTTTTTTGTTATAACTATGGATGTGGCAACATCCAGTGCTTCATCTTTTCTATATACTCTATGTTTCTTGGATATGATGTGATAAGTATTATTAACAAGTTTCTCAAGTTGTGGGTCTGTGAAAGTGCAACTTGGTCAAATTCCATTGATTTTTTGTTTATAGAAGAAGTGGTTTTTGCAATATTTAAACTAATTGAGTCGATTTGGAGCAGGCTGTTGTTTCTATTAAGATTATTCAAAATAAGAAAACTGGACAACTAGAGGGTTATGGTTTTGTGGAACTTGATTCTCATGCAACTGTAGAGAGAATTTTGCAGAATTTCCATGGTACACCCACGCCCAGTTCTCAACAACCTTTTAGGTTGAATTGGGCTACTTTTGGAGCTGGTGACAGATGGATAGAACCAGGAACTGGGTATTCACTAGTGGAAAATGAGAGATTAGTGACCAAAAAAATGACCAAAATCCACATATCAATGACCACTTTTGGTTTGGCGATCCCTGGTGGCTAATTTACGGTCTTTTATTACGCGACCAAAATTGGTCATTTTTATTTTGATCAGTTATAGCTTGTCGGTTGGTCATTAATTTGGTCATATATTTGGTCATTGATTTGGTCATGTATTTGAATCAATGACCAATTATATGACCACATTTATGACCAAATTAATGACCACATGACAAGCTAAAATATGACCAAATTTGGTCGCGTAATAAAAGACCATAAATTAGCCACCAAAACTGTTTTTTGGTCATTGATATGCAAATTTTGGTCATTTTTTTTGTCATTTATATCTCATTGTTTGGTCACATATCTCTCAATTATTGGTCACTAATTTAGTTATTTTTAGTCGCTTTATGTGTGGTCATTATATTTTAGTAGTTTGAATGGTGTCCATTATTAATCAATATAAATTTTTAATATGATATTATGTTTAATTAAAAAAAAATCATACATTTATTCTCATCTAATATACTTGTGAATTATGCAATGTCACTTTATAATTAATTATAACACTTGTAAATAATATCTATTACACATGTAAACCATACAATGTCACATTAATTAGTTAATAATTACAACATTGATACATAACACAAAGTACAACCATATATATAAGTTTTAAACCACAAATTATATTATATGAGATGTCAAAAGTATTACAATGAATATGAGTTTTCTCAAATACTCATATTAATTTCCATATAACTTTACAGGAAAATCATCACTTTTCAAAATATTACAATGGCTAAACCATCATACTTGCACTTGGCTACAAAACCATACTTAGATCCCACGTCAACAGCTTCAAAACCATACTTAGCACTAAACCATACTTAGATCCCATGTCAGCAGCTTCAAAACCACACTTAGCAGCTTGAAAGCCTTAACATCGGGTTCTTCATACTGAATGGAAAATCTTCAATAGCAGGCTCTTCATACTCAATGGCAAATCTTCAATAGCAGGGTTTTCATACTCAATGGCCCACTTATAAGTTAAGCTCACTCCTGTAAAATCCAATAAAAAAATATCACTTGTAAAGTAGAAAAACAATGAAGAAAATTATTTATCTTGTTCAACAGCTAACAACAATAACCAAGATCATGTGCAAA
>LPNX010649007.1:0-72211 GCA_001517045.1 Pseudotsuga menziesii
CTCTTCTCTAGGTAGCTCGTCTTGAGCTCTTCTTTTGATTTGAACAGGGAACCGGATTCTAAACTGTTACTATCATCTTCTGAACCTTTAAAGGAAAACTAACTAACCTATACTGTCTTTAGGGGAACCAAAGCAGCCTTTTTGGAAACTCCGGACACCCCTTCCTCCACGATCTCACTTCCTTTGAGCAGCTTCGCCTTCTTATGGGATGTTTGCTCATCTACTTCCATATTCTCTCCTTCGGCCAAACTTCTCTTGGTAGCAACACTGACACCTTCTGTGATCTGGATCTCTGAATGAGATGCAGGATTTTCCTCTGTTTCAGCATGGGACTTGTCAGCGAATGTGAGAAAATTAGCTATCTCAGATAATCCTTGTACAGCCTGATGTTCAAACGGCTTGTTTCTGTTTGACTGTTTTCTTAACGAAATCACCTAGTATGGATCATAATTCATATTTACATCTTTAACAAAATCCATAGGTTCCATCATCCTTTCTATACATGCCAGGGTACCTTTGCCTTTAAAAATGAAAGGGCCGACTTTAAAAGGAAATTTAATATTTAAAGACTTCCTGAAACCACCGAAGTGCTCCTCTTCTGATAACAACCTTTGTCTCATAAACTCCAACGCAAAAATTCTTGGAGTTAGAAAGGAAGGCAACCTGTAGGGCTGACCAGTATAACCGTACACTCTCAAAACCGTGAAATCTTTGTACAAGAACCAGTCTCCCACCCTTCCTTCGGGTGAAGACTACATCAAATATTTCATCTCGTCGAAAACCCTGGGCAATTCTCCATCGAACAGCAACCTCTATACTTCGGACATGACCGAATTGGCGAATTCAGTCAGGTGGATTTGCGTTGGCAAATCAGAAGAGGATAGAGTACTCAAGAACCTCAATTTGGTAACATTGGAGCATATTAACATATGAAGCAAATGTGTTTGGAATCTGAAAAACTGGACTTTGGGAAACTCAGTCAGCTGGAGGTGGATTGCCTCTGCTAGATACTCGTCTAAATTAAGTACAGGGGCTGACTGGGACTCGGGACTCAAATAATTGACTTTTAGCAGGAAACCAAGGATAACATGACCTATATGACAATCGTCATCTAGGCCCAACACCTGACAGACCAAAGACATCACTAACTGTACCTCAGCTCTAAAAACATGCAAGGGGTAAGGTAAGGAGAGGTTTTCTAGGGACTGACCTTCCTTCAGGATACTTGATAGGAATCGAGAGCGAGCATCAATTGGGAAACTTCAGAAAAACTCAGCAAGGATGGCTTCATTCATGGACTCGCAGTTTCCGGGATAATCCTCGGGTAGATTAAGATTTTCTCTAACTACTGCAGCATCAATTTTGCATAAAATCCTAGACGCAGACTGACTTACTATGACCCTCTGAGAGGGGGAGTAATTCGCCGCACACCATTCAGAAAATTCAGGGAAGTGGAGGGTTTTTTCCAGGGCGAAAAAATATAAAAAGGACTTACATACATTTAAAACATCATTTCCCTGTAAAAAACAGGACCACAATCTATCTTTACTACCAGCCACACTTCCTGTAGACAGGAAAGGGTCATAGAAACCTCTGTGTCTGTCTACCAGGAACTCTTCTCTTTCGTCTGGGACCCGACCAGACATAGAAGCTTCACTCTGTTGGTCCATTTCTCAATTTATATACTATGAATGGGGCGAAGAAGTTACAGGATTTGAGGTCCTACCTGGCTCACTGTGAAGGCGTGTGCTCGAAATGCGCCTTGGTACTTGACAAATGGAAGCGCCCAAATTGACAGGTCCTTTTCGCCGGGTCCCGAGAAATAAAATAATCACAGAAGATGTCAATTTTGCCTTTATAGGACCACCCTGATTTGACACGTGGGAGGCATTTATTTCCGCAACCACTACTTGTCTCTAACCCTCGCGCATCTTTCTTTTCCGGGTTCATTTATGACCGTCGATCTCTTCTGTGTGAATTCCTGGCCCTCGGATCACATGCCACATGTCCCTTTTCCGTCGAGCCTCCTCACTTTAACCGTCGTGCAACTTTGGGCCCCGGAGTCATCTGTAGCCGTCGATCTGTTTTGCCTTCGCGGGTGGGCCGTCGGATCGTGCTTCGTCTACCGATTCCGCTGGGCTCTTCCATCTTAATCCGCCGAGCAACTTTGCTCAGCGGAATCACCCTCTCCCGTTGATGTGATCCGCCGTCACTCCTACACCGTCAGATCAAGTGCCGCGTACCAGATTCCGCCGGGTAATCCGGAATTATCGTCTGCGCTAGTTCTTCCTTCGGAATTCTTCTCAGCCGTCGATGGGATGCCAGGTGTTCAACAACTGTCCGATCTTGCGTCACGTACCATATTCCGCCGGGTGCTGGGGGTTTATCGGGTGCGCAAGTCTCCATTCCGGAATCATTTTCCGTCGTCGATCCACCATCCTGCGATCTCCAACCGTCGGATCGAGCAGCACATATCCATTTCCGCTGGGTGGTCTAAAGGTTATCGCGCGTGCACGTTACCTTTCCGGAAACCAACACGCCCGTCGATCAATGCTGTCTTTAATCCTCGTCCATAGGATCAGGAGGATTATATGCGATTCCGCTGGCCCTTCATTTCCTTATCCACCTTGCACTTTTAGCCAGCGAATTTGACATGGGCTGTAGATCAGCTCTGAGCAATGTTAAAACCTTTGATGTGTGCAGGCTGTTAGAGGCCCGAAATTCCCCTATCTTGCTCGTATGTTCTGGATGGCGGAAAGGGTATAAACCATTGATTTGCTTCTCCTTTTGACCATGGTTCAGGACCTTTTCCGACTCGTCTGCTCTTTAGATTATCAAGCCCCCTTTGTACTATATCCTTAGCCCAAAGTATTTAATCAACAAAATCTCACCTCCCATCGGTCTTGCATCTTTTTTGTAAAATACAGGTGTTAACAACTGGGATGTTACAAATAATAATAATGTTGATAGTATGTTGATATAGGTGAGGCATGCAAGCAATGCATGTAGTGGAAGATGTAGGTACAATTATCAAAATAGTTTATTTAGTCAAACTTATTACCTTTCTTTTTTGTGTTGACTTAGCTACTTTCAATTCACTAACTCTAAAATAGCTAATAAGTGTTGGCTAATAATGGGGACGATTCATGGTATTATATTTAATGGGGTTGCAACATCGCAAACTTGTGAAGCATAATACCACGAATTGTCACCGTTGCTTGGCTGAACACTTGTTATATTTTGTGAGACATAGTTCATGTGGACAGAGTTCTTGGACTCTGTCCTCATGGACAATTTTGTTTGATGATGATATTAACAGGTATGTAGAAAAAAAATTAATATTTTGAAAAAATAGTTATTGTAAGTGGATTACTTCATTCAATTACTTAATGAAAATATATTGTATAATCCAAGCTCTCATGGTGTTTAGATCTTGGGAATTACTGGGTAAGGTTTGAGTTGCTTTCTAATATAAGGTTTCTATAATAAAACACCTTAAAGAAGAAATCCATAACATTTGGCAGAGTTCTGGCAAACCCCTGTTGTCGCTACAATTTGGAAAATACTGGGTTCGGTTCGAGTTTCTTTCTAAGATTGACAAAATAAAATTTGCATGCAAAACAATGTCGTGCCAAAAGGCCCTATAATATAGTTGCTTTGGAGAATAAATAGGAAGAATATTGTCAGTGAGAGAAGGTACACATACCAATAATAATAATGTTGATATTACGTTGAGATAGGTGAGGCATGAAAAAATGCATGTAGCGGAAGATGTAGGTACAATTATCAAAATAGTTTATTTGGTTAAATTTATTACCTCTCTTTTTTGCGTTGACTTGGCCACTTTCAATTCGCTAACTCTAAAACAGTTAATAACTGTTTTCTAATAATGGTGATGACTCTTGGCATTATGTTTCATTAGGTTGCAACATCGCAAACTTGTGAGGCATAATACCAGGAATCGTCACCGTTTCTTGGTTGAACACTTGTTATATTTTGTGAGATATAGTTCATGTGGATAGAGTTCTTGAACTCTGTCCTCATGGACAGTTTTGTTTGATGATGATATTAATAGGTATGTGGAAAAAAATTTAATATTTTGATAAAATAGTTATTTTAAGTGGATTACTTCATTCAGTCACTTAATGAAAATATATTGTATAGTCCAAGCTCTCATGGTGTTTAGAGCTTGGGAATTATTGGGTTAGGTTCAAGTTTCTTTCCAATATAAGGTTTCTATAATAAAACACCTTAAAGAAGAAATCCATAACATTTGGTAGAATTCTGGCAAACCCCTGTTGTCGCTACAATTTGGAAAATATTGGGTTAGGTTCGAGTTTCTTTCTAACCTAGGGATTTTATAACGATCTTCAATGATATATGGGTTAGGTTCTAGTTTATTGCTTGTAAACAAACATGGCTCGGAAATCCTTCTTAGGGTAGTAACCAATTTTCATCCTTCTCCAACGGACCGAGCATATATGTGAGCAAAAAAAATCTAACTATCGTGGCTATGGTGGAACTCGAATCCTTCTCTAAACCTCCCTTAAGCATCGCATTTGGGTAGATTTGGCTTAATAGCTTATTTGGGAACCGGTTGCTGAGATAAATCACATAAAAACAATCAAACCAATTTGAATGAAAACCAAAATGTGATGGGTGTTGAAATATTGTAACTTCGAAGAATATTCTATATGTATCTTTTTGTGGTCCCCGATGGTCCTACCAGAAGAACCACTTGTATTACTTTGTACCCCGATGCTTCTAATCGAAATAAATAATAAGATTCATGAGGTAGTCCCCTATAATTGTAAAGGTGGGTCATTAGCACCCCAGTGTGGTTACTTGAACCTACATGTGTAACTCGATCCTACATGATTAACTCGAGCCTACATGTTGGATGAGTTAATTAAAGTGAATGGATGAATATATATAGATGTGTAATGTTCCTCATTTGGAGCACACAATCTCACTTGTGTAGCGCATTAGTTGAGAGATAGAAGTAGCTAGAGAAGGAGGAGGATCAGGCTTTGATCTCCTTGTTGGTTTTACCTTTTATCTTTTTGGGCATCTATATTGAGGAAGCTTTTGCTGGGTTTTTCCCTTTAGGGTTTTCCCAGGATAAATATCTGTTGTTCTTGTGATACTGTTTCTTTCAGTGATCCTACTTATATGATTTTGTTATGAAAAATTAAATGAAATACTTATGTATTAGCTAAGCATATGAAAATTTAACATGGTATCAGAGCCAACTTAAATAGGACAGCTTTCACAAGGCAAAATAGCCCTCTCTCTCTCCCCGGAAGAAATTAAGGCTTCTTGCAGAAGAATAATTTTTGAGTGAGCCTAGCATAGGATTTATCTCCTCATCAAAATTGAAGTTTAGAGACCTGGATCAAGATTTTTGGTTGGGTGAAACTCCGGGAAAGTCAAACCCTAGTTTGACCTTGAGCTAGAAAAACCCTAAATATTAAAACTGCTAAGTTTTGGTACATTCGCTATATCCCAATATTGGTGAAGGTTCAGGAGCTGAAAATTGCAGATGCCAATGATAAAATCCTATTGTACACTGTAACCAAAATTCATCCTTATATTTACTATATTAGGGGAGATATGATCCCTCCAAGTTAGGGTTCTAGCCTCTTCCAGAATTCATCCCTAAACAGGACACCTGGGGAGAATTGCTATATCTTGGGATACAGAGGTCCAAATGGAATTCATAAAGATTTTCTATAAAGGGTACGGACTGTAATTTCTATGGTCCAAATTTTAGACCTAGAATATGAAACAGTGACACATGGAAGTCCGTACAACTTCACTGTTCTGAATAGTCCTGTAACAGGTCACCTTGGGAAAAGGATCATAAATCCCAATTGGTGAAACCAGTTCTGATGAAAAATATGGTGTTGGATCAGGTACATACGAGGTTACCTCATTATGATCTTTCAGACATAGAGGAGCATTAATTTCGGATATATCATAGAAATAGTGATAGGAATTTCTGCAGAAGAAATTGGAAAACTAGGGCTTCCTGTTCCGGGAGCTTCCCTCCACTATTTTCAGAAAAGGAGTACATTGGATAGCTCCATTTGAAGATATCTATATTTCTATCCAATCATATCTAAAATATTCCAAGTTTTGAAAATTAGGGTTTCTTTGACAAGACCTAGATCAGCTAGCTCTGGAAGCAAGACAGACACCTCAAATCGGTAAGATCTAATCTTTTGCTATTTGCATTTAAGGTTCTCATTTCAAAGTAATCTATCACATCAGCTTGATGATAAGCTTGGTAAATTTGACAACTTCCAAGCATGGAAGTATTTGATCTCTCTGAAGAAAATGAATAGGACACCTACATGATTACAGAGGTTCCAATTCAATACGGAGATGAGGCTCAAAGCCTTACAAAAGAAGAACTTGGTCAATGCCAAGAAGATCATTGTTGATTCAATCACATATCAAATTGTACCACAAGTGCCTTCCCTAAAGACACTGAAGATGTTTGATTCCTTGATTAAGCTATTTGAAGATAAGAACATAAATCATAAGATGGCTTTGAGAAAATAGTTGAAGAATGTGAAGATCCAAAATGCAGAACATATTGAAGTGGTAGAAGAAGAAGTGGAGAAAGTAGAAGTGGTGATAGCCACCTTGAATGGCCTCCCAAGATCGTGGGATTCATTCATTTGAAGAATGTATGCTAGAAGGAAGTAATTAATTTCATTTTGACTCATAAGAAGAGAAGAAGAAGATGGGAGCAATTGAGGATCAATGTCATATCCCCATCCCTTGAACCAGTGAAGAGGACAGGATGAACATCACAACACGCATACGAGAAAATAGCCCCATGCTCATAAACAGGGATAAATCAATTCTGAAATTAAAATCTTAATCATAATGCATGACAAGATGCATAACATACAAGCATACACAGATGCATCATTCATCAACATACATGCACTGTTACTCAATGCATAATTCCTCAATCATACAGCGGAAGCAAACACACATACAATTCCAGCATTCAACATGTTCATTACAATTCATTTGACATCAATATAATTGTAGAGATGGAACGGACAAGGTAACTTATCTTCTAATGAAGAACTTGTCCCGCAACCAGCTACATCGCTGTAACGTTCCACCCAACCATAGGCCAGCGTGCTCAGCAATCTCTCAGCAATGCTACCACCCTCGAGCTGGGCATGATTCCTCCAAGGATAAGGGTCAAAGCAGGCTTACACATAGCCAAGGGACACAATCATCCAAACCAAAACCGCTGGGTTTATCAGGCCATCAACAAACCGACCAAGCCAGCACAGTCCGAAGACCCACCACTGCTTACACGCAACAAAACAATCCCTTCACAGTCCTGTGAAGAAGGCAAGGACAACCAGGGATAATCCCAAACAAAAGATGAGCACAGCTCAAGTCCACCAGACAACACAGAGTTTTTCTTGGGCCTAACGTGGCCAAAACAACTCAACAACAACACCCAAATCAGGGTATATCAGCAGCCCAAACTCACAATGAAATGATGGAAACAATCCATAGCTCCAAAAAAGGAAAACTCAGCCAACAACACACACAATTCACCAATGTAACGGCTGGGCAACATCACACAACCCACAAAACAGAGGAGAGTCCAACTCCCAGCGTGGATAGAGAAAAACTCAACCCACGGATTGGAAATCCACAGTGGTCCAAAATGAAATTGGACACCACAGCCAACAAAACACGAGGGGAAGACAACAGTCCCAGAACGCAATCAGTGAGCACGACTCACGACATGGGAAAATGACTCCAATGGTCTGTGCGTGAGGAAAACTGGCACCAGGCCACATAACACAGAGGAAAACATACCCGATTCCACTCTGTGGAAAACATTAATGATCGTCAATCAGCAGCTCTTCTCCTGGATACATGAGATCTAGCAGAACCACTTCCTGTGCATGAGGAAAAACAGACCCGACCTCTGCATAAGGATCCCCTAAATAGAGGTCGCACACCCTCCTCACTCAGCCTCGCATGAGGAAATGAACCAACAGTAAACTGACCAGCACGTGAGGGAACTGAGTCGACCTCCCACTGTGCGCGTCCCTGTGTTGGGAGTGAACTGGCGTGAGGAAGCCAAACCTCCTCTGCGCGTGGATGAACAACAGAACGTGAGGAACCAATAGACCATGGTGAGAATGGAGTCGTGGGAGAGAGGAGTGAATGCAGTTGTGGGTGGAGTGGGCATGTGGGCAAGGGACTGATAGTCCTGTCACCCCACTCCCAAAAGCAATAACTACCCCCAACCACCAGCAGCCATAACTGCCTCAACTATTCAACCAAAACAATAAAGAGGTTGGAAGAGGTTGGATGAGACAAGAAAGGTGACAAAACAACAAGGTGGCAGCACATGGGTTTTTCCCCCATAAACCAAGGTTTGACATCCCCTACACCCTTATCCTTTGGAACCATGTCATTTTCATTCAAATTTGCACTATCGTAGTTGGCTGTGGTTTATTTTAATTGATGTGCATGTTTACATGATGCCAACCATAATGTGTCGGATAGCACAATATACCATTGACAACTATCCCCATTGCCGAAACATACACAACCAAATCGATGGTGGCGCTTTTGCCTTTAGCTCCTCACCACAATTAATTACATTATATACATCATGCAAATGGGGTCAAAACTGGGGATGTTACATTCCCCTCCCCCTTGGAATAACATCGTCCTCGGTGTTCCATTACCTATATACAATACATATACAATTGCACATCAACATTTCAAAATTTTGTAGATCTGTCCCACGTTCAATCATCTACTTTGGACGCTCAAGACCAAGCCCTTCGGCTTACATGGACTTTTCCTACTGGTCCTCAGCTTCTAGCTCATCCCGAGGTCTAGGAACGTTTCAGCTATTGCCTTCACCATGTTCTCTCATTGGGCAGTCCCAGCGTAACTGATATCCTCTGCATCTCCAACATCTCACTGGCTGTGTCATCTTTACCTGCTCAATTTCCTTTGAGTCTTTGTTCCTGGACCATTTCTTATTGGGTCGCTTGGACGATTGTCCCATTGCTGATCCACCTTCCTTTCCTTTGCTAATTGCTCCCAGAAGGCTTTTCACCTCCCTTTGCAAACCAATAGATTCTTGCAAAATCTGGTGGTTCATTTCACTCCGCCTTCTCTGTATCTTGAGCATCTCCCCAAGATTCTCTTGGGTCTTGGCAATCACTTGAAGGAGACTTCTATATAATTCCAACAACTTTTGATCTGCTGCCATGATCAATGTGCACCACCTGGTTTCACTTTTCTCACCTATGAAATGCACCATTGAAATCCTATTAGACCAAGCATAATATAGTCATTAAGATCAGTCAGTTAATTACCCAATTGGCATGATAGTCCAAGTCCCATCAATGAGGCTTTCATATTTTTCATGCCTTCCCAACAGGCACATGAGCTCATTCATGTCCATTCTTGGGCAGGGAATTAACTATTCCAGCATTCACAAATTTACTTTAAGCAAATACACACATTTCATTCTCAATCATACATGCATTCAACAATCCTTTGTTTTCACAATGCATAAACACATATATATATATGTATAATCAAAAGGCAAGAGAGAGCAGTAAGAGATTTTCCCCTCTTTGTTCTGTTCCATCCTGGAACCCACACCATCGCTGTGGCTTTTCATGCTCTCAGCCTCTTTCACTTTACCGTGAATGCTGGACCAATCTCTCTTGGTCATGACACTTAGTGTCTTTGGTCTATTCCAGACCTCTAAACCATGGAGTCAATCCGCATGGTTTGTCTCAATTGCTAGGACCTCCCGGTCTCACTAGCACCTTTTTCTTTTTCATTGCCGCTCATTCTGAGCTTTCCAGGATAGTCACATGTCCACATGCACCCCTAGGATGCTCTCATAGTCCTCGCTTCCATCGATACCTATATTCAAACATTGAATAGATTCATATGTTTAGTTTATTCTCATCAGTTTTATCTCTAGAACAAGAGCTTAAAACATCATAACCAAATCATATACACATGTATATTCATAAGCAAAATAATCCAATACTTATCTATATTGTGCGTTTCCTCATTCGTCCACAGGATCCTGCTTCGCTTTGCAAGCCTTGGGATCACCTATGGACTTAGATGTTAGGTCAGCATGCAGGATGCTCCACAACATCAAATAATTAATGTCCAACCAGTACACAATCTTGTCAACTGGGCTTGAAACTTTACCATGACCATTTCCAGGTCTAGGATCTACTATGGATCCTCAGGCATATCACAACCCAATATACACTTATACCAGCACACACTTATATCAACAATAACCCTTACTCTGCAACCCCTCACAACAACCATTTACCTTTTACCTTTTTCCTGCCAACACAAGCAACACAAGCAATACAAGCAAACTCATCAGCGTTATTGCTCTAAAATGGTAATCACATTTCATATCACTTTCCATCAAGTATTGAGACACCAGGGGTGTGTCCACTCCATAGGGTGTAGTCAATATTGAAACCCTTTCATGACTCAAGCAATCAGTCAATATGGAAATAAATCAAAACATGTTCTGCATATGGAATTCAACAATTAAATATGCATATTCTTAGCAAGGGTTACAGAACACTTATCCATTTGCCGTTGCAGTATTCCTTTTATGTGTATCAGGCACAGTCGAGCCATCAAGGAGTTGGGAATGGCTGAATGCTATGCTAGTGAGCTCATTGTAGAGCTAGGAACACCTAAACCAGAACTAGCTTGACTACTAAGAAACCCACACACACCCAGCACAAGGAATCAGTCCTTTCTCTGCTACACAGTCCCTCATGTCCCGTATTCCCTTCCAGAGCTATCCCGGGGTTGTGGAGAAGAAAGTCAACCCTCTAGCTCTGTCTGTGTGGTTTCCAATCACCAGGTTATCAAGCAAACCAAGCCCCCATCCCTGCTTCCTTTTTATGTTTCATATCCACACATGTCTCACCGACATAATCTATACCATCTCACTCATGTTGTTTACCAAACATGCAGTGCAGACGAGACATTTCTAAAATGTCCCATGGCGTTTCACCTGAAACCCATTTCCAAGGGAAAACCTTCCCATGAAGTTTGGCTCTTGTAGGTCATCACATATGATCTTCCTGCAGTGTGTACCCCTGACACATTCATCAAATAGACAAACAGTCAATCATTACCTGATACTACAATCCAAATTGATCGTTTCATAACGAAGCAATGACATTAGGAATCCAATTCAATTCTATCTACTATAGAAATTGACTTTCTCAATTGTGGGTCTCTTGTAAGCAGCACTACTATGCCCATTATAATTTTCTACTTACTATAATAACATGAATACCCACTTACCGTGCGTCCCTCCTGACACAATCTCATACAAGCCAACAATGATTAGTAGCCATCAGCAATTCCTTAAATTCGAAATTCACAATTCAAATTTATCAACCGACTATTTTCACAACCATGAGACTCTTCTCATAAAGTTTGGCTCTTTTACGTGGTAGGTTTTGGCATTGGTCAGGGTCTTACCTCTCACATCCATGCTCGAAATAATATACCTGAAACCTGAGCTTCAATCAACCAAACACAATCTTATGCAAGCCAATAGTGGCTAGTGGTTGTCAGCAATTTCTCAAATCCGAAATTCACAATTCGAATTTCAACAACCTATTATGCATACCAAATATTTTTACAACCATGAGACTCTTCTCATAAATGGTAGATTCTGGCATTGGTCAGGGTCTTACCTCTTAATTCCATGCTCGAAATAATCTACCTGAAACATGAGTTTCAATCAACCAAACACTTGGTAAGTCTGGATGCATATAACCTTTTCATTGCTACAACCATTACTGAAGCATTTTCAGAATTTATAAAATTCGAATACTTCTAATTGTTAGTCACATCAATATAATCAAAGCTCATTTACTTCATGCAATCATTATCATACCAACATTGCAAGGTATGGTCATATCATTCATGCAATTAAATGAAATGTTTAGATACTCCTTACTTCACAAGCGCATCATTCATACCACCTTGCTCTTCCATAGAGCATTTCTGGCAGCCAATTGATCATGACTATCCTGCATTCATAACAATCCTTGAAAGGGCTCCTGAATTGTCATCAATTCATCATTTCATTCATTAGTTATTCATACTATCACATGCATTCATCTCAATACATTCAACATACCATGTCGACTTCATATAGGATGCATCACTATAATCAATGTCATGACACCTTTCTATATTCCAACATTCACATGGTATGAGGTCTCTTACCTGTACCAATCCATGGAATTTGTCATAAGCAAACTCTTATCTGCATGGGTCTTACTTACACCCTTCACATGACCAATTTGGTTGGTCCTTGTAGGAGATTGCAGAATTTTGCTCAGCAACTTTTGCTATGGACTTGTTGCCTTATCCCTTTCTCCATAGCGTTGCTAATCACAATTGTCAGCATTAGCAACACATTCCTCCGGGTCCATGTCATCGTTGGTTTTTCCACTAATACCACATCAACACAATGATTATCATTAGTGGTTCATTTCCAATATTCTTACCAACATGCAATATCCTATGCATGCAATACATATCCTTATGCATAAAACTTAGGAAATGCAACACGTTTAGCAGGACAAGGTTTTAAGGAAAACTTCCCTTTTCAAGTCTTTCATCCTGGCATGGAACTCCTTGTCCACACAGCAGCTGAGTTGACTTCATGGTCCTTGCTACTTCTAGCATGCAATTGTCTAGATTTTTCCATTGGATAACAGCGGCCATCATTAGCACTTTTTTGCTTCATGCTCAGATTCTGGTCACTTATCCTTGTTCCCTACCGGATAAGCTTTCCAACGCCTATCCACATGCTTCATTCCGACCCCGGATGTGAAAACGACACCACTTCTAAGAATGAAGACTTTCACCAAGTCTTTGCATTTTTACACTCTGTAGCCTTTGGACTGGGTGCCAACTTCAGCCAACTATAAATCACAGAAAACAGCTGAAAATCCCACTGGAAGGCAGTCGAAATCTGCTGGAAATCCCATTGAAAACCACTAAGAAATCCTCTTTGAAAAACTCAAATTTTCCTTTGTTAAATCGGGTCTTATCCCAATTATCCATCCGCAGAATTGGCTCTCAAAACCACTAATCCTTCCGCTGTTTTGGGTTTGAAACGGCTAACTTATTCCGCGGTTCATCGACGGTCGGGTGCACTTTTCATCGGAAAGACAATCCACTAAACAGCTGCAACGGTTGGTCACGGTCTTCAATATTTCTCCAATTCGGCGGCACAACCAGATCGGCGTCGGTAGGCTTTTCACATCGGCGAGCTAGTGACTTCCCCTTCCGCAACGGTGGCACAAGAAACACCATCCCCGCCGACGACTCCTACTGGAAAAAACCATCAACACCCCCGCATCGGCGCCTTTAGTCCTTTCGTTAGCCGCAACGGCCGGACATCAAACATCTATCTTCTTTCGACCGATGAACTAGTTCTTTGACCAGCATTGGCGACCTTTTTACATTGGAAGGCTAGTGGTTTTAGTTTCCGTAATGGTGGCTCGTGGAACCACTATTTCTTCCGATCGGTGACTATTTACTTAGAAAATTTTCTAACTTTCCTCATGGCGTCGGTTGTCGGAGGCCTTGCTCTTCGAACGACTTAGTGCTCCCATCCTCTACAACGGCGGCGCTCAAATGGCTAAAAATCGACGACTGGAAGGACTAGCATCGGTGGGATAGTTCATTCCGCAGCCACAACGACGGAACTCGTTCCACTTTTTCCACCGACGATTTCCTCACTTAGACAAATTTTTAAATTTGTATTTCTTCTTTCCACCGAATATAACACCTATTGGCTTGTCGGCAGTCGGAAACATTACTGCATCAACGTCCTAGTCCTTTTGGCTTCCGCAACGGCGGCACACCAAACACTAATTACTTCCGATGGACACCAAATCGCTTGGAAAATTTTTCTGATTTCCTTTCCAACTGCTCCCATCAACATGCCTTCACCTAACTCTTCCTCTACGGCGGAAGTCCATTCAACTAACTCTTCTGCCAGAGTGGAAGTCAATTCCGCTAAGTCTCCCGACTGTCCAACACTTAACCAAATTTCCCACGATTTTCTTTTCAATGGTCCTCCGTCAAATGCTCCTTTGCCTAACTCTTCTGCTATGGCGAAAGTCTTTCCACTAATTCTTCTGCTACAGTGGAATTCAATTCCTCTAGGTGCTCCGACAGCTCAAACACTTAAAAAAAATTTTCAAAATTCTTTCCGCTGCTGCGCCTCGTCGGATGGCCTTCTGACTACATCCTCTGCTAACCCTTCCACCACAGCGGAAGTCAATTCCAACAACTCTTCCGCCATAGCGGAAGTCAATTCTACTTAGTGCTCTGATGACTGTTATACAATTTTCTTGAAATTTCCCTCCGTCAGCAATCGGATCACTACCGCGTCGGTGATCGGAGGACTTTCCCGTCGGGTGCGTAGTTACTTCGCCATCTACAACGGTGGAAGTCCGTTCCACTAATTCTTCCGACGAACTTCGAATACTTAGGTGATTTTCCAAAATTTTCCCTCCGAACATCCTCTGTCGGGCGCGCTTCTGCTAGCTCTTCCGCTACATCAGAAGTCTCTTCCACTAACCCTTTCGCTACGACAGAAGTTAATCTGCTAAGTGTTCTGACGATCTGATTGCTCAAGCACTTAGATAATTTTTGGAAGTTTGCTACCATCAACTCTAATCTCTGTTGGGCAGAATGAAGTCCTACCTCTGTCACTGCATCCTTCATGGCCCATAGAGGCCCATTGTTGCAACCTTTTCTTCGATACCATACTGTCACATCCCCATCCCTTGAACCGGTGAAGAGGACGCAATGAAAACCACAACACGCATACAGGAAAACAGCCCCATGCTCATAAACAGGGATAAATCAATGCTGAAATTAAAAGCTTAATCATAATGCATGACAGGATGCATAACATACAAGCATACACAGATGCATCATTCATCAATGTACATGCACTGTTACTCAATGCATAATTCCTCAATCATACAGTGGAAGCAAACACACATACAATTATAGCATTCAACATGTTCATTACAATTCATTTGACATCAATATAATTGCAGAGATGGAACGGACAAGGTAACTTATCTTCTAATGAAGAACTTGTCCCACAACCAACTACGTCGCTGCAACGTTCCACCCAACCATAGGCTAGCGTGCTCATCAATCTCTTAGCAACGCTGCCACCCCCGAGTTGGGCATGATTCCTCCAAGGATAAGGGTCAAAATAGGCTTACACATAGCCAAGGGACACAATCAGCCAAACTAATACTGCTGGTTTTATCAGGCCATCAACAAACCGGCCAAGCCAGCACAGTCTGAAGACCCACCACTGCTTACATGCAGCAAAACAATCCCTTCGCAGTCCTGTGAATAAGGCAAGGACAACCAAGGATAATCCCAAACAAAATATGAGCACAGATCAAGTCCACCAGACAACACAAAGTTGTTCTTGGCCCTAACGTGGCCAAAACAACTCAGCAAAAACACCCAAACCAGGGTATATCAGCAGCCCAAACTCACAATGAAATGATGGAAACAATACATAGCTCCAAACAAGGAAAACTCAGCCAACAACACACACAATTCACCAATGTAACAGCTGGGTAACATCACACAGCCCACAAAACAGAGGAGAGGCCAACTCCCAGCGTGGGCAGAGGAAAACTCAACCCATGGATTGGAAATCCACAGTGGTCCAAAATGAAATTGTACACCACAGCCAACAAAACATGCGGGGAAGACAACAGTCCCTGAACGCAATCAATGAGCACGGCTCACAACATGGGAAAACGACTCCAACGATCTGTGCATGAGGAAAACTGGCACCAGGCCACATAACAAAGAGGAAAACATACCCGATTCCACTCTATGGAAAACATGAATGATCTTCGATCAGCAGCTCCTCTCCTTGCTGCGTGAGATCCAGCAGAACCACTGCCTGTGCATGAGGAAAAACAGACCCGACCTCTGCATAAGGATCCCCCAAACAGAGGTCACACACCCTCCTCACTCAGCCCCGCATGAGGAGATGAACCAACAGTAAACCGACCAGCGCATGAGGGAACTAAGTCGACCTCCTGCT
The DNA here is from genome assembly GCA_001517045.1 of Pseudotsuga menziesii. Classification (NCBI taxonomy): domain Eukaryota; kingdom Viridiplantae; phylum Streptophyta; class Pinopsida; order Pinales; family Pinaceae; genus Pseudotsuga; species Pseudotsuga menziesii. The sequence goes on from LPNX010649007.1 coordinate 16,205, forward strand.
GCGCGCGTCTCTACGTTGGGAGTGAACCGGCTTGAGGAAGTCGAACCTCCTCTGCACGTGGATGAACATCAGAACGTGAGGAACCAACAGACCATGGCGAGAATGGAGTCATGGGAGAGAGGAGTGAATGCAATCGTGGGTGGAGTGGGCATGTGGGCAAGGGACTCACAGTCCTGTCACCCCACTCCCAAAATCAATAACTTCCCCCAACCACCAGCAGCCATAACTACCTCAACTACTCAGCTAAAACAATAAAGAGGTTGGATGAGACCACTGAACCTCTCACATAGCACGTGCGATCATGGGATATTAAAGAATACCCTTTAATTTCCAGAGATATTGACCCAAACTCTTTTTGTTGAAACCCCCTGCCAATACTTAAAACCTCCTCCACACCCCTTTTTATACCTCAATCCTTATAAACCACCATACCCACCCCCACCTTAAACCCCTTATGCCCCCCAATACCTGCAATATATTGGTTCAATATTTGATCATTTTAAAACTGATAATATGAACTAACGTGATAGGATATTTGTCAACAAGTGAAGCCCCCTGTGATGAGACAAGAAAGGTGACAAAACAACAAGGTAGCAGCACATGGGTTTTTCCCCCATAAACCAAGGTTTGACATCCCCCACACCCTTATCCTTTGGAACCATGCCCTTTTCATTCAACGTTGCACTGTCGTAGCTGGTTGTGGTTTATTTTAATTGATGTGCATGTTTACATGATGCCATCAACAACTATCCCCATTTCCGAAACATACACAACCAAATCGATGGTGGGGCTTTTGCCTTTAGCTCCTCACCACGATTAATTACATTATATACATCATGCAAACGGGGTCAAAACCGGGGATGTTACAATCAAGCTCTCACCATTCAAAGAAGATCCCTCAAGCGATGAGGAATATGAAGAACTCAATTCTTGAAGAACCTCTTATTCATCTTATCATTTGGATAAGAAATGATGATTTCATGAATGACGAAGATGATAAAGCAGAATGATCAAGATGGAGTCTACCCACGAAAAAAATAAAAGATAAGTATTCAAATGTCATTTCATGATATTGTTTTTTTATACATCTGATTATATTCAGTTGATGTGTTATGCATGATAGATTGTTTGCATTAATGACTATATACTACTAATATGCATGTGATGGGTAAGTAGCTATACAAATCTCCATTGCTACTTATCAAACCTCTTTGCTGACATATTGGATTAGTGCACAATCTCAATGATGTCATGGTAGAGATGGAAGGCATATAGAAAGTTTTTGTGAGATATGGATGAATGTTGTATTAGCTAAATAGTTGCATGATGAATAAGAATTTGTCGTTATGCATATGTTTTATGAAATAGTTCTAACCATGCAACTGGTGCATTTGAATTGTAGGAAAGGTCTTGTACAACCTCCTACAAGAAAATAAGGATGAGACTTGTTCCGAAGAACAAGTGATGACAATTCAATAAACATGAATTTGAAGCTCCTAGGGTCAGAGACACCATGATGAAAGAAATAGCTTCAGAGAGCGGTAGATCCACCTTGAAGGATGAAGACCACCATGGGTATGAGAGATAACTCAAGATGAAGAAAAGAATGCTATGAAAGAAGGTATGATCAAAGAGTAACAATTGATCATGAGGAATGATGTATTCGACATGGTTTTGAGACATAAAGGGAAGTACATAGTATCTTCCATATGGATCTACAAGAACAAGTGTACAAAGCAAGGTTTGTGATTTTCCTCAGAAAGAATAGAATATGACATGACATACTCTATTGACAAGTATATATCAAGCATAGAACCACTTGTATAGAATGAAGAAGGAATATGATACTCCACTTCAAAGGGAGTGACTACAGAAGATATTTGAGTTCAACATGGTACAACATGATGGATAGCTTCATGATGGATCGAGACTTTACCAAGAGTAAAGTGGGTTCCAACCTTCAAGGTTGAATGCATAAGACTAGGATATGTTGATGACCTGACAAGACAAACTCATAGAAGATGTTATGATACTAGAATGATGTTTGGGATATAGTATTTAAACTAGAAATCAAGAATGTGGTATCTTCCAAATGGATTTGCAAGATAAAATATGTTGGTGATAGAAGTAAGGTAAGACTTGTGGCTAGAGGTTTCTATCAGAAAGAGGGAATTAATTCTAAAGAGACACTTACTCCAGGAAGCAAGGTACATGGTGAAGTAAATACAACTCTTCCTTAATGGTATGATTGAGAAAGAGTTTTACATCGAATAGTCACAAGGACTTGAAGTTGAATATAGATGGAATCACGTATGCAAGTTGAAGAAGGCCCTCTATGGCCTAAAGCAAGCTCCCAGAGCTTGGTATGGAAGAATAGATAGTTTCCTAACGAGCATGGGCTTTGCCAAGAGTAAAGCCGATCCTAACCTTTACTACAAGGTTGTAGAAGATGAACCTGTCATACTATTACTATATGTGGATGATCTATTTCTGAGAGGGAATGAGAAACAGATTGTAGAATGCAAGAAGAAGTTTGCTGAAGAATTTAGACCTTGGTCTAATACTTTATTTCCTAGGTCTGGAAGTATGAAGTAATCTTTCTCAATTAGGGAAAGTATGCAGTGAAAAGTTTGAAAAGATTTGATATGTTGGAACGCAAATCCATGGTCACACCCATGGATTCCAACCTGAAGTTGTTAGCTAATGACTCATCAGAGTTAGTGGATGTGACTCAATACAGACAGATTATTGGACCAGACATTTTTTTTCTATGAACACCTTAAGTCAATATCTAGTTCAACCTAGACATGTTCACCTGACAACAACAAAACATGTGATGAGATATTTGAAAAGGACTATAGACTTTGGTATATACTATGATGGAAACCATGACAACAGATTGTATGGCTATATAGATGCAGATTGAGCTGGAAGTATCTCAGACAGGAAAAGCACATCAGGTAGATGCTTTTGTTTGGGGTCTGCTATGAGTTCATGGTTTAGCAGGAAACAGTCTAGTGTTTCTTGTAGCATGGCTGAAGCAGAATACATCGCAGATTGCTCTACTAAGTTGTGAAGCCATATGGCTTTGGAAGCTGATATCAGGTCTCTTTGACCTGAAGATGGATACTACAATGATTCTATGTGATAACCTGATTTGTGATGACAGAGAACCTTGTGTTCCGTTGTAACACATAGAAATCCGATATTTCTACATATGAGATAAGATGTAGATGATGATGTTTCAGTACTTATATACTGCAGATATAGATGATGTTTCAGTATTTACATACTGTAGATGCAGATGATGGCGATTCCATATTTCTATACTAAATATAGAGATGATGATGCTTTCAGTATTTCTATACTGAAGATATAGATGATGATGCTTTCAGTACTCACATACTGGAGATACAGATGGTGATAGTTCAGTATTCACATACTAAAGATGTATATGATGATGGTTTGGATGATGATGTACTGACGAAGCCTCTGTCTTGAGTAAAGTTCGAACACTTTTGAGACAATATTGGTGTTGTTCGGAAAAACCTTCCTTGAAAGGGGGAGTAGTGATGTTGCAGTGGGATTGTATCATCCCTGGGAACTTTCCCTAAAGTGATCTAGAGACCTTGGTCCTTGAGAATGAAGAGGGATTGTATCATCCTAAGACACCTGTCTAGAATAGATCCGGTGACTTCGCTCCTAGAGAATGTAGTGGGATTGCATCATCCTTGAATTTCGGTTCAGAAAGGTATCCGAAGGCTTCGGTCCCCGAGAATGTGACAGGATTGCATCATCCTTGAAATTTGGTTTAGAATGGTATTCAGAGGCTTCAGTCCCCAAGAATGTGGTAGGATTTCATCATCCTTGAACTTCGGCTCAAAATGGTATTTGGAGGCTTCAGTCCCAGAGAATGTGGCAGGATTGCATCATCCTTGAACTTCGGTTTAGAATGGTATCCGGAGGCTTTGGTCCCTGAGAATGTGGTAGGATTGCATCATCCTTGAACTTCGGTTCAGAATGGTATCTGGAGGCTTCAGTCCCTGATAATGTGGTAGGAATACATCATCATTGGACCTAGTCCTAAAGTGATAGGGACTGATTATCCCGTAATCAATCCGGTGACTTCGGTTGTCGAGAATGCGGTAGGATTGCATCATCCTTGGACTTAGTCCTAAAGTGATAGGGATTGATTATCCCGTAATCAATCCGGTGACTTTGGTTGTCGAGAATGAAGTAGGATTGCATCATCCTTGGACCTAGTCCTAAATTTATAGGGACTGATTATCTCGTAATCAATATGGTGACTTCGGTTGTCGAGAATGTGATAGGATTGTATCATCCCTGGACTTAGGTCCAAAAGTGATATGAAGACTTTTGTCTTCATGTTGTGGATTGCAGTTTATTACTGATGATGATGACACACTGATCGAAATATCAGAGTATGATGATGATGACGTACTGATCGAAATATCAGAGTATGATGATGATGACATACTGATCAAAAGATCAGAGTATGATGATGATGACGTACTGATTGAAAGATCAGAGTATGATGATGATGACGTACTGATTGAAAGATCAGAGTATGATGATGATGATGTTGCTGTTCGAAAGATCAAAGTATGATGATGATGATGTTGTTCTTCAAAAGATCAGAGTATGATGATGATGATGTTGCTATTCAAAATATCAGAGTATGATGATGATGATCAAAAGGTCAAAGTGCTGAAGATTGTTGCTGATCGAAGCGGTCAAAGTGTTGATGTTGCTAAAGACTGAAGATTGAAGATGAAGACTACATGATGTTGAAAAGCTTCTAATGATTTATAGATGTGTTACCCTGATGATGTTGATGACATCCTCTATTTCTCTCCTATCATTGTTGTTGTTGATGTTGTTGTAGAATACCATTCTCGTTAAGGGGGAGTATTGAAATATTGTAACTTCAAAGAATATTCTATATGTATCTTTTTGTGTTCCTCGATGGTCCTACCAGAAGAACCACTTGTATTACTTTGTACCCCAATGCTTCTAATTGAAAGAACTAATAACAGTCATGAGGTAGTCCCCTCTAATTGTAAAGGTGGGTCATTAGCACCCCAGTGTGGTTACTTGAGCCTACATGTGTAACTCGAGCCTACATGATTAACTCGAGCCTACATGTTGGATGAGTTAATTAAAGTGAATAGATGAATGTAAATACAGGTGTAGCGCTCCTCATTTGGAACACACACTCTCACTTGTGTAGTGCATTAGTGGAGAGAGAGAAGTAGCTGGAGAAGGAGGAGGATCAGGCTTTGATCTCCTTGTTGGTTTTACCTTTTATCTTTTTGGGCATCTATATTGAGGAAGCTTTTGTTGGGTTTTTCCCTTTAGGGTTTTTCCAGGATAAATCTATGTTGTTCTTGTGATACTGTTTCTTTCAGTGATCCTGCTTATATGATTTTGTTATGAAAAATGAAATGAAATACTGATGTATTAGCTAAGCATATGAAAAGTTAACAATGGGTTCATCCACTAATTGTAACGTTCAGACTAGCCAGACTTCAGAATCCATATCAGCCAATATGGGTCAAATGCGGGTTAGCTGAAACTGTCAAATTGGGTCTGTCATTAGCTGATCAATGTAAATGCATGCATAGCGAAGAAAACCCATGTTTTAAAGTTGATAAGGAAGGATTCAAGTTGGTGAAGAAGCAGGAAGTATAGACATAGACCCTTTGCATTGTTGGTCATGAAAGAACCCATTCTCCTATTATATTACCTCATCCAAATAATCTGAATTAGATGGTCCATATTGTTGAGATTCTAATGAGGAATATTTTGTAGGCAAACCCTTGTTTGATGATGATATGGAAAATGCATGCATTTATCCATTTCATGAAGAGTTCGATGTTATATTTGAAATCAATAATCATAGTTTTGGGGGCCCCATATATGATTCATATAGTGAAGCATCTAATGAGGAACCTAAATATTTGGAACCTATAGAGAAACCAAGCATCCACTCTATAGGATCTCCAGGAACTAACATCATTATATCTCTACTCATTCGATTTCCTACAAAGTGTTGTAGCTTTCTTAGTGCTCCTCTCTGTTTGTCATTTAGGTTCAACTTAACAGTGAAATAAACAAGTCCAGGCAAATCTTCTAGTACATCTCATTTATAGTAATGGAAAAATAATGATGTTAGTTATCTGGAGATCCTGTAGAGTTGATGTAAATGTTGGCTCAAACTCATACACGGGTTTGCATTAGTGTCCAACCAAGGTCCAAGCATTAGCATATTCAATGGCTTTCCCTCATGTTGGGAATCCATGTGTTTCCCCTATCCAGCAGACAACCCCCCTATTGTATATGCTATCCATTCGATTTGATGCATAGCTTGGATACATATAGACATGGATGTTCTAAATGACATGAAGAAAAATCCAATCATCCATAAACCAAGTTAGATCAATTTTGGAAACCAAGTGGTTAATCGAGTTCATTCCAACATTGACAAACCCTTTATAATCATATAGGGGTGGGGGATTCATCTCATTCAAGTCAGATTTCTAATTGTTGTAACAAAATCTTGGCATGTAATAAAGAGTGGGATCTATTTCTAAAGGTAAACCACTACTCTATCCAAGTCGAGTATTCACATAGAACTTATCCCTACTCCCTTGTAGCTCTGATGATGGGTGGGCTACGGTGAGCCAAGAGATAATGTTACCCCTATCTCTCATCTATCCTAATGTAATGCGGAAATCTAGGGCATTTAAAATTTCAGTTTGGAATACAAAACAAACATCACAACATGCCCAAAAAAACTAAAACCCTGAACCGGTTGCATGCCCAAAAAATCTAAAACCCTGAACCAGTTGCATGCCCAAAAACCCTTGTCACAGCATGCCCAAAAAAGAGGTGAATCTTACCCGTTGAGCCATGAGCTCCAAATCAAAACTGTGAACTCCAAACATGAACCGTGTGCTCCAAATTTGAACCATAAGCTCCAATTCTCAACCGTGAGCTCCAATTCTGAACCCTGAGCTCCATCGGAGCTACTCCAAAATTCACAAAAACCTCCAAATTGCATAGAACTATCCAAAATGAGTCGCGACAATGTCGAAAGACTATTTATTTTTTATTATATATTATTTTATATTATATGTATTGCCATAATAGTATTTTTTATTATGTATAGTATTTTTAACTTAGCTATATGTATTTTTAACTTAGGAATAGTATTTTTTATTATAATATGATGATGATTATGGTGATCTCACCTAATCTCTACAATGAAACCCCTGAAGATGAAGATGATGATGGTGATCTTAGCTAATACCTACAATCTCACCTAATCATTATTGTTATGTTGATCATCATCATCTTCATCATCATCATCATCATTGTCGTCGTTGTCTTCAACATCATGGTGTTCATTATCATGACCCTCATCATCAACATCATCATCATCATCGTCGTCGTCGTCTTCATGATGATGATGATGATGATGGAAATGATCACCATCATCACCATCATCATCATCATCGTCATCATCATCATCTTCAACATTGTTATCTTCATTATCAGGACCCTCAACAACATCATCATCATCATCAACATCATCGTCATCATCATCGTCATCTTCATAATCATCGTCATGACCCTCATCGTCATCATCATCATCACCACCATCATCGTCATCCTCATGATGATGATGGTAATGGCGATGATGATGACGATGACGATGACGATGATGATGGCAATGCTTATGATCACCATCATCTTCATCAATGTCATCATCATCTCCATCATGGTCATGATGATGATGATGATGGTAATGTCAATGACGACGGTGATGATGATGATGATGACGATGATGGTGATGATGATGATGATGCTAATGAAGAGGATGATGATGATGATGATGATGATGATGATGACGACGATGATGATGAGGATTATGATGATAAATATGAAGAGGACGATGATGATGATGATGTTCCATAATCAACGTCATCGTCATCATCATCATCCTCTTCATCATTATCATCATCATCCTCATCATCGTCATCATCATCATCATCATCCTCTTCATCATCATCATCATCATCATCATCACCATCATCATCATCATCATTGTCATCATCATCTTCATAATCATGACCCTCCTCCTCCTCATCATCATCATCATGTCCTAACAACAACATAGTCAATGGCTTCTAACAACATGTCCTATGGTAGTCTTCTAGAAGGTTAATTTCTACACATATCCACATACATGTAGTGATATGAAATTTTCACCAACATTAAGAATAAGTAAAACTTACTATACTTCAAAGATACTTGTTTTGTAATCCACCAACATTAAGAATAAGTAAAACTTAATTTACTTTAGATATTAATTTTCGAAAAAAAATGCATAATACTGGCAAACCTTTCAATCAAAAAGTGATGAGAAGGAAATTGTTTGAAATAGCCAATAAAATGAAAGATATTTTTTGTATCCTTGAAATACTTATTATATCTAATAGATTCCTCGACTTCTAGAACTATGGGTCCCAAATATATGTTCAATAGAGAGATGCAAACCTAAGAGGAAGAAAAACATCCTAACTTGAATAAAGAACCTTCACATTAATGAGGGAAGAACCATCTACGTAACGACACATCCCTATCTTGGACAAATGAAAATATAGCTTTGAAGGATGGCTGAAAAGTTTAGCATGTGAGCATGTGAGCATGGTGATGATGATGTTGATGATGATGATGATGATGTTGATGATGATGATTATTATTATGATGTTGATGTCGATGATGACAATGATGATGATGATGATGATGATGATGATGATGTTGATGATGATGATGATGTTGATGACGAAGATGACAATGGTGATGATGATGATTATGATTGTGATGATGATGATGATGATCTTGATGATCATGATTATGATTTTGATGATGATCATGATTATGATGATGATGATGATCTTGATGATGATAATGATGACAATGATGATGAAGAACATGATGCTGATTATGACGATGAAGATGATGATGATGAAGATGTTGATGATGATGATTATGATTATGATGTTGATGTCGACAATGAAAATGATGAAGATGATGATGATGATGACGATGATGATGATGGTGATGGTGATGATGATGAATATGGTGGTGATGGTGATGATGTTAGTAACTCTTTTTTTTTAAAATAAGATATAATAATAGTTCTAATTAAATATTTACCTTTCAATATATTTTATCATCTTTTTCATCCATGTCATCATATTCTTCATCCAAGTCATCATCTGTGTCATTAGATACATAGTCAACATTGTAAGGATTGTCCATATCATCCTCGTCATCATCATCAATTATGCTCATCGTGTCATCGTCGGACTAATCTTCATCGGCATTGTCTGCTACATCGTATGATTCAACTATTTCTTGGACATCTTCTGTTGGATCATCATTTTCAGCTAACTCATGTTGATCATGCTCTTCATCATCATATTCTTCTTCCAGATAACCCTCTTCATTACAATCATCTAGGTTATACTTTACCAGCGTTCCCCTTGGATCATGTCTCACAACAAATGAACAGCCTGCTTTACCTCGAACCTTTGAGTAAAATACTTGTTCTCATTGGCTTGGAAGAACAGAGGACTCTGTTCCTAGCTCAAACAACCTTGTGTTTACCATGGTAAATCCACTATCATGTTCAATAATAGTTCTATCAGGATCATGTTGATTCAATCGTAACCTGTACCATTTGACAACGAATAGAACTACCTTAAAGTATTTAAAGTCACAGTGTATAATATCTTCCAAATACCCATAGTATCGATTTTCTGATACTTCTGGATGTTTGTCAATTCTAGATGAAACATTGGTAACCTCAAAGATAGCCAAAACCCTAGAATTTGATGTTTTCTTTATTTCATCTAATTTTTTGATATGATATCTAGCTCCATTATGTTAGATTTTTATCATTCAAGCTAGCAATACATTAGGATCTTTAATTGAGAGAATAAAAAGCACAAAATTCAAACAGAAGAGACAATGAACACAGTGTTTATCCTCAGGGAAACCATAAATGGAGAAAACCCCACAACTTTCTCAGAGATAGAATTAGCACCAAAAGTAAAACCCAAAAACATAAAGATGATCTCCCGACAGCAGTAGTCTCTCTCTTGTCCCAGCAACTTCTCCTCTCACTCATGCGCCCCAATGAGTGAATGTGTGTGTGATAAATAGAGAGGCTCACTCTCTATTTATATTCTTTCGTTCACTTGAAACCCACTCCAACATGTTGGCCTCACTTAACAATTACTTACTAGAGCTGAAATATCAAGGAGTGTCTAATAAACCTAGTGCCCCACAACTCGTGGGGACTTTACCTTCTTCAACCAACAAGGAGGTTTATCCTTAACACAACGGTGGGGACTATTTCCCCAAATTACAATGACTCACCTAGGGTCAAATTCTCTAGGATAGTCTAATAACCCTAGGGCCCCAAAACTGAAGGGACTTTAATCCCTGACCAATAGGAGGGTTACCCACAATGACTTGACATGACTTGTTTACATTATAGAAACTCCCAATCGGAACATCGGGGCATGCCATGACTCAAATACATTATAGACACATCTTGGAATAAACATCGGGGTACAATACATAAGATATACGGATGAATACATTCCAAAGTTACAAATACATCAACAATCCCTCTTAACTAGGAAGGTATTCTCTCGTCACAATATATCATCACAAGTCTTCTTCTCTGTATCATCTAGATCATCATCAAGTCATCTTCGTCTTAAATTCATATTCCTCTTCAAGTCATCTTTATTTTCAATTCATCTTCATCTTTAGGTCATCTTCATCTTCAATGCATCTTCATCATCGGATCTGGATCATCACTGGATCTGGATCATCATCACTAGATCTGGATCATCACTGGATCTAGATCATCATCACTGGATCTGGATCATCATTGGATTTGGATCATCACTTGCTAGATCATCACTATGGGATCATCATCATGTGTGCTATCTCATGATTCTTCTTGTCACAGTAAGTTCTATAGAGCCATCCCTTTTTCATGCTGGATGTACATCTATAGAGCCAGTCCTTTTCATATTGGATGTATCATCACACAGAGCTATTCCTTTTTCATACTAGATGTGGAATCCACCCAGATCTAGTCCTTTTTCATACTAGATGAGTCTTCACTGAGCTAGTCCTTTTTCATACTAGATGTGGGATCTACACAGAGCTAGTCCTTTTCCATACTAGATGAGTCTTCACAGAGCTAGTCCTTTTTCATAGTAGATGTGGGATTTACACAGATCTAGTCTTTTTTCATAATAGATGAGTCTTCACAGAGATAGTCCTTTTTCATACTAGATGCGGGATCTACACAGAGCTAGTCCTTTTTCATACTAGATGAGTCTTTAGAGAGCTAGTCCTTTTCAATACTAGATGAGTCTTCAGAGAGCTAGTCCTTTTTCATACTAGATGTGGGATCTACACAGAGCTAGTCTATTTCAATACTAGATGAGTCTTCATAGAGCTAGTCCTTTTTCATACTAGATGAGTCTTCATAGAGCTAGTCCTTTTTCATACCAGATGTGGGATATACATAGAGCTAGTCCTTTTTCATACTAGATGTGTCTTCACAGAGCTATTTCTTTTTCATACTATATGTGGGATCTTCACATACATCTGAAAATGGAAGGAACCAATCCTCTCACCATGTCACAACTCTTACATCCGACCAAGGAAAGAACCAATCCTCTCACCATGTCGTAAGGGCACAACACTTACATCTAAGCATGGAAGGAACCAATCCTCTCACCATGTCGGAAGGGCACATGAAGTCATTACTTCCCTTTGGAAGGAACCTTGATCTGGAGAACAACAAGCTTCTCCCTGAAGTACTGAAACTTCACTCTCACCATGTCGAAAGGGCACAACACTTACATATGACCATAGAAGGAACCAATCCTCTCACCATGCCGGAAGGGAACATGAAATCATTACTTCCCTTTGGAAGGAACCTTGATCTAGAGAACACCAAGCTTCTCCCTAAAGTACTCAAACTTCACTCTAGCCATTTCTAGCATAGAATCACATCAGGGCTGATTACATCCAAGGATAACCTATGAGCCTTGCCAGGACCTATTACATCCGAGGACAACCTACAAGACCATTTACGTCTGAGAAACCTACGAGCTTCTCTAGGATTTATGCTCAGACAACCTGTCTCACCAGCTATGATAGAACTCCCTCTTTCGAGAGATCTTGATCTATATCACAAACTGGAGCTTCACTGCTCCTCTCTGCATCATACCAAAAATACAAGTCATATCAATCAAATCAAATAGTAGTTTTCAAAAGAAACATACTACCTCCGAAATATCAAGTGGCAACATATTCTTCCTCGTCTTTACTCAGTGCCATGTAGGACTCCATCCTACCAACCAAGAGATCACACATGATCTCATACTAAAGAAGCACCCCAAAGTGCTCTTCCTATCAATGGCACTGCCCAATTTGAATCCGTATAACCTTCTAGGTTAATCTTCTAATTCATATGATACTTTCAACCATCAAGTGAGCATGTCTCAATGTGTTCAAAACAAAGCAAGTATCTCGTCTCATATCCATTAGGTACATCAATGAAAAAATCATCTGATGATACATCATGGCATCAACCAACTCTGATTAAGCAACACTCAATAGCTTCAGGTTCAATGCCATAGGTGTGGTCATGCAGTCCATCATCCTGAACCTATTCAGGATATCTATTGCATACTTCCCTTGTCCACACCTCCATGCCTAGAAAATAGTGCATCGACACATGACAGGAGCATCATTGGTCTTCTGCCTTCAACCTTGAAGCAAAGGTTGGAATCCAATTTACTCTCAGTAAAGCCTATAGTCATTAGTAATTTGTCCATCTTGTCGTACCATGTTGAGCCTTAGGATCTTCTGTAGTCACTCCCTCTAAATCATCATACTCCCTCTGTCTTCTGCACTCTATGCACTGAAACATTCTATACTGGAGTGACAAGTAGCTTCCTTTGCTACTAATATTCTATGTATCCATCTAGGATCATTGGATACCAAGATCCTCTATATTGAACTTTTTCAAAATTTCTTCTTGCACCCATCTTGTGAGCTTGTCACCCTCTATCAACCTTGTAGCATACGTTTAGATCTTCATCAAGCTCATCATGTATGTGTTATCCCATGGGTGTCTTCTAAACTCGTACAGGTCCTTATTTCATTTGCACACATGATTCTTCCTGTCATGTGTCTCAAATCCCACTCGCTGCAAATGTCTCTTCATATTCTATGCCTTCTTTTCATGAGAATCCTCATGCTACATGTGCAAATTGAACCCGGTGATAGATTAATTTTACTCACAACAATTAACGATTGATCATGCAAAATCACTCACAAAAGAGACTGAAATTGGAGCTGAACACTAAACTGTATTAAATCAGTGTACAATAGCCAAACCTGTAACATAATAGGTTTCTAAATAAATAACATACATCAGGGATTCAAATTCATGAGGAGCAATTCGAATCTAGCATAAAGGAGGCTTACTAAAAATAAGCAAATCCCCCATAGGTGTAAAAAGTTGATCCCAGATCTGTCATGGAGCTCACGAATTAGAAAAATGGATTAGGAAAGCTAAAGAGTGGTGGAATAGAATCTCATACATGCTTTTGCATGGAGAAAAGATTGGAGGATGAAGATGACAAAAAACTAGTTCACCTCACCTAGTCTAGCTTTTCCATTTGCCTTAAAACACTGGAAAAGCAGGGAATAAAGCAGAAAAAGCAAAAGGGCACCTAGGAGGCCAGGAATAAAATAGATTTGATTCCTTGGGCTTTCCCATGTGTTACATGAGTCAAATAAGGCAAGTTTGACCACTATGGATAGGTAAAATACAACTTGCACAAGGTGGGACACATGAACTAGGCTAATAAGACAAAAATAATTAAATTAATGTCTAAGTGGGTAAACTATGGGTTGATTATTCTAAAACCCCCCCTTAAGCCTGACTTATGAGTAAAATATCAGAAAATTATAGGGCCTAGCAACAAGGCTTAGTCACCCTTTACATACTGCATGTCCATTTAAAACAAGGAAAGAGGCAAAACCAACTTGGGAAAATCCTCCCTTAAACATGGACTGTAAAAAAAAATTGTAGAATCTTGTCTTCACTCATGCTTCACAGCATGATCAGCAATACCTAGCAGTGATTTGAGATTGCTGAAGGTATTCTCACAAAATGCTTTGGTGAAGATATCGGCTACTTGTTCTGAAGATGAACAGAAGAGTAGGTGAATGGTGCCATCATGCACAAGTTCTCTAATGTAGTGCATATGGATCTCAATGTGTCTGGTTCTCTTCTTCTAAAATGGATATTTGTAGATTCAAATGGTACTCTGGTTATCACAATAGATGGTAGTTGAGTACTTTGGTTCGAAGCCACACTCTCCAAGTAAACCCTACAACCATAAACATTGAGTTGCTGCATTAACAACTCCTATGTACTCTACTTTTGTAGATGAGAGTGCAATGGCACTCTGTTTCTTGCTTGACCAGCTGATTGGACCTTCTACAAGCATGAACACATATCCTGATGTGGACTTTCTATCTGTGCTATCACCTGCCCAATCACTGTCAGTAAATCCAATCAAATCAAGATCAGATTTTGCTTTATAGAAGATCCCATGTGTCCTTGTTCCCTGAACAAAGTTAAGGATCCTTTTGGCTGCTTTCCAATGGATCTCATGAGGATGATACATGTATATATAAGCCACACTTATTGCATAACAAAGATCAGGTCTAGAATGTGTTAGATACAACAAACATCCAATCAATTGCCTATACAGTGTATTGTTTACCATAGGTAAAGAATCAGCTTCTTCCAGCTTCACCCCTAAAAGGAAAGGAGTTTTTCTTGCTTTGCAATCCTGCATTCTGAATTTTTTCAGCAATTCCAAGGCATATTTGGACTGGTGCACCTTGATTCCAGCTTTGGTTTGAGCAATCTCAAGCCCCAAAAATTGACTTAAGAGCCCCAAATATGTCATGGAGAAGGCTTGGTTCATAGCTCCTTTTAAGGAAGCAATCTCATCCTTTGAGCTTCCTGTAATGAGGAGGTCATCAAAATATAACACAATGATCATTAATGAAACATTAACTAAATTCAAATAGACATTTGTATCTGATTTGCACCGAACAAAATTCAGTGATAGCAAGAAGCTATAGATCTTGGCATACCAAGCCTTGGGGGCTTGCTTTAGACCATACAATGACTTTCTCAACCTGCACACAAGAGAAGGGTTAGTAGAAAAAACTTGAGGCTGCTGCATATATATCTCTTCAGTGAGATCTCTATTCAGGAAGGCACATTTTACATCCATGTGATGTACCTCCCATTGCCTTGAGGCTGCAATGGCTAAGGCTAGCCTGATGGAATCCATCTTTGCCACTGGGGCAAAGGTCTCATTGTAATCTATACCATGAACCTGTGAGTAGCCCTTGGCTACCAATCTGGCCTTGTACTTCAGTGGTGAACCATCAGCAGCAAATTTGGTCTTATAGAACCACTTACAATGTACTAGTTTTCTCCCTGGGGGAAGATCCACTAGCTCCCATGTGTTGCTCTTCTGGAGTGAGCTGAACTCCTCCTTCATGGCTGTTTTCCATCTTGGATCTCTTTCTGCTTCTTCATATGTTTGAGGATCAGACTCCACCATCAAATATAATTTTTCAGCAAACATATGATCCTTCATGCACAGACCGCTCTCAAACTGAGATCTAGTCCTCCTTGGGTCATTGGGATCCCCAGCTGGCTCTCCTGCTGCATGTAGTGTCTTGGCTGCCCATTTTGGCCTTGTAGGGCTATTAGGTTCTACAATAAACTCATCTCCATTAGAAAAATCAGAATCAGCATGTTCAATAAACTCTTTACTTACTTCTTGAGGTTTAGGTAGAGAAGAGGCTTCTCCAACTTCCACTGCTGCAAGGGGATCTTCTTCAAACTGAACACACCTTTCGATGAAGGCTTTGTTTGTGCTCAAATTTATCAGTTTGTACCCTTTTGAATCTTTAGAGTATCCAGCAAAAATACACTCTTGGCGTTGGGGATGCAAATCCTTCCTCTTCTTTGTTGGAATTCTAGCCCAAGCCTTTGAGCCAAAAATCCTGAAATGGGTCACATCTGGCTTGTGCCCACTCCATGCTTCGAAGGGAGTCATTCCATCAAGCTGTTTATGAGGCACCCTATTCTGAATATACGCTGCACAGTTGATAGCTTCGGCCCAGTACTTTGGTGGCAAAGTTTTGGCCTCCATCATGCATGTTGCCATCTCCTTCAGTGATCTGTTCTTCCTCTCAGCAACACCATTTTGTTGTGGTGTGTAAGGAATAGAATGCTACATTTGAATCCCTGCATCTGCACAATAATTAATAAAATTATACTTGACATACTCACCACCATTGTCAGATCTGAGGGCTTTGATTTTACTTCCAGACTGGTTTTCAACCAAAGCCTTAAAGACTTTGAATAGGCCAAAAACTTCAGACTTGTGTTTCAGGAAGTGAACCCAACAATACCTGGAAAAGTCATCAATGAAGGTCAATGCATATTTGGCTTGAATCATGGACATATGAGGTAATGGGCCAGCAACATCACTGTGGATCAGCTCGAGGGGTGTAGAGGTTCTCTCATGACTAGCTCTCTCAAATTTGTGCTCTGGGTGTTTTCCTAGGATACAACCTTGGCAGACTCCTTTGGAAAATTTTATCTTGGGAAACCCTATGACCATCTCTTTTTCACTAATATCAGAAAGATATTTGCAGTTTAGGTGGCCAAATATTTCATGCCAAATCTTGCTTGCTTCATTAGCATGAATCAAAAGAGCAGAGGGGTTTGAGTAAGGTAGGAAGTGTGCGAACATGTATACCTTTTGAGCATGATTCACAACTCCTTTTGAAATGACTCTACCACTTGAGATCTCTGTGATCTCAACTTCATCGGGGGAGAATATGACTTTATTAGGAGACCCAGTGTGGGTCATCTGGTACACTGACAAGAGGTTGGAGGCAAGACCAGGCACATACAACACATTGCTGAACTGACCATGATCAAGATCAATCCTCCCTTTTCCCAAACTTTCAGTGAGAGAGTCATCTTCGAGTACTATAGATGGTCCTTTCGACTTGTCAAGTGAGGAGAATTCCTCCTTGGTCGAAACCATGTGTCTTGAAGCTCCAGAATCAATGATAAAACTGGGTGAGCTTGATGTGCCAGCAACCAATGCATGAACTCTCTCTCTGTCATCTGAACTTGATCCTCCTTCTCTCTTCTTTGAGCTGTCTGGAAGGGAGATGCCATTCTTCTCCAGGAGTTGGGTCAGCATGTCTATTTGCTTCTTTATACAAGAGATTTCAGTGTGATTTCCCTTATTGCAGTATGCGCACTTGTTCATTTCACCTTTGTTTTTCTTCTTCTGGTAGTTCTTCTTGGAACCTTGTGGCTCCTCCAGAGACTATTTCTTGTCTCTCTTTTGTTCAGGTGGCTTTTTAGCTTTCTTTTTTCCTTTTGAATCCACCTTCAAATATCCAGCAATCAAAGCTTGATATTTGGATGGTTTGATGGTGCCCATCATAACCAACTTGTCCTGTTCTTGTGTGAGAGATTCCATGAAATATGCAAGGCTAGGCATTTTCCAGGTTCGAGCTGTCAATTTTGTGGCATAGAAGGTCAAAAAACAAACACTGAATAGTCAGGGCCTAGCTTCGAGAGGATGGATAGGACAAGCTGATCATCTTTCTTTTTGATCCCGCACTGTTTCAGGTGCAAAACTAGTGCTTTGAACTTGGAGAAATATAGCTGCAGGGATTCAAAGCTATTTGGACTCAGAGAAATCAGCTCATTTTCGATTTGATGTCCCCTCATCTCATCTGTCTTTCCAAAAATATTAAAAATCTTCTCCCATACTTCATTCAATGATGTCAATCCATCAAGATGGAAAAGGAGGTCTCTGGAAATACTCAGACACAAGAGACCATAGGCCTCATCCCTGATGTTGTGCCATTTTATCTTCTCTACAGCTGCATTGGGCTCTGCTTCTATTGCCATAGTCACCTTATAGAGGTCTTTCGCTCTCAACAGTATCTCCATCTCTGCTTTCCATTCAAATAAATTGAAGGGAGTCAAGATAGTTTTCTGTGATTGATCCATAGCTTAGAAAATCTGTCCCGACTGTCAGTAGAAGGATCCCAGTCACTGATGTAGAACCTGCAAAACAATTTTGAAGGAGAGAAACTGATCTACAATGGCTTTGATACCATGTGGAAATTGAACCCAGTGATAGATTAATTTTACTCACAACAATTAACAATTGATCATGCAAAATCACTCACAAAAGAGACTGAAAATGGAGCTGAACACTAAACTGTATTAAATCAGTGTGTAATAGCCAACCCTGTAACATAATAGGTTTCTGAATAAATAACATACATCAGGGATTCTAATGCATGAGGATCAATTCAAATCTAGCATAAAGTAGGCTTACTAAAAATAAGCAAATCCCCCATAGGTGTAAAAAGATGATCCCAAATCTATCATGGATATCACGAATTAGAAAAATGGATTAGGCAAGCTAAAGAGTGGTGGAATGGCATCTCATACATGCTTTTGCATGGAGAAAAGAGTGGAGGATGAAGAGGACAAAAAACTAGTTCACCTCACCTAGTCTAGCTTTTCCATTTGCCTTAAAACACTGAAAAAGCAGGGAATAAAGCAGAAAAAGCAGAAGGGCACCTAGGAGGCCAGGAATAAAGAATATTTGATTCCTTGGGCTTTCCCATGCACTACATGAGTCAAATAAGGCAATTTTGACCACTATGGATAGGTAAAAGACAACTTGCACAAGGTGGGACACATGAACTAGGCTAATAAGACAAAAATATTTAAATTAATGTCTAAGTGGGTAAAATATGGTTGATTATTCTAACAATCTCAATATTTCCTTGTTTCCCACAATGTTTCCATATATTGCATGATGGAACTATGAACTTTCATTCATGT
The DNA here is from genome assembly GCA_001517045.1 of Pseudotsuga menziesii. Lineage (NCBI taxonomy): Eukaryota > Viridiplantae > Streptophyta > Pinopsida > Pinales > Pinaceae > Pseudotsuga > Pseudotsuga menziesii. The sequence goes on from LPNX010649007.1 coordinate 35,331, forward strand.
ATCGATACTGCATTCTAGACATCATTCTTCTTGAACTGGTCTTTCCTTTCTTCTTGGAAGTTTCTGGATCAATGATGTCGCTGTATTCGTCATATTATTTTTCATCTTGAATTGTCGTTACTTGTTCTTCGGAACAAGTCTCATTCTTCTTTTCTTTTAGGAGATTATGTATGCGATCTTTCCTACAAGTCAAATGCATTTGTATGGTTAAAAACATTTCATAAGGAATATTCATACTGACAAATTCTTATGCATAAATATATGATCATGCAACTAATTTAGCCAATACAACATCCATCCATATCTCACGGAAACTTTCTAGATTCCTTCCACCTCTACCAGGACAATATTGAGATTGTGCACTAATCCAATATGTCAGCAAAGAGGTTTCATTCTAGATAAGTAGCAATAGAGAGTTGTATAGCACCATGAGCTACTTACCCATCACATGCATATTAGTAGTATACTGTCATTAATGTAAACATTCTATCATGTATAATACATTAACTGAATATATACAAATGCATAACAAAACAATATCATGAAATTACAATTGAGTACTTATCTTTATTTGTTTCGTGGGTAGACTCCTTCTTGAGCCTTCAACTTCATCATATTCTTCATTCATAATAGCATCGTTTCTCATCCAAATGCTAAGGTGGATGAGAGGTTCTTCAAGAGTTGAGTTCTTCATATTCCTCATTGCTTGAGGGATCTTCTTTGGATGGTGAGAGCTTGATCTTCAGTTGCTCCCATCTTCTCTTCTCTATTATGAGTCAAGCTTCTTCTTCTTCCTAGAGTCTACTAAAAGTAATCACTTCCTTATAGCACACATTCTTTTAATGAATGAATCCCATGATCCCGGGAGGACATTCAAGGTGGTTATCACCACTTTTTCATTCTCCATTTCTTCTTATACCACTTCAAGTTGTTCTTTCAGAGACCCCCATAAAGTATGACTGTATGGTCTTTGCATTCTGGATCTTCACATTCTTCAATTGTTTTCTCAAAGTCATATTTTGATTTATGTTCTTCCATTCAAATAGATTGGTCAAGGAATCAAACATTTTCGGTGTCTTTAGGGAAGACACTTGTGGTAAAATGTAATCCGTTATTGAAACAACAATGATCTTCTTGGCCTTGACCAAGTTCTTCTGGTTTAAAGCTTTTAGCCTCATCTCCCTCCTGAACTGGAACCTCTCTACTCATGTAGGTGTCCAATTCATTTTCTTCAGAGAGATCAAATACTTCCATGCTTGGAATTTGTTAAATTCACCAAGCTTATCATCAAGCTGATGTGATATATCACTTTGAAATGAGAACCTCAAATGCAAATAGCAAAATATCAGATCTTACCGATTTGAGGTGTCCGTCCTGGTTCTAGAGTTGGCTGATCTAGGGTTTGTCAGAGAAACCCTAATTTTCAAAACTTGGAATATTTTAGATATGATTGGATAGAAAGATAGATCTATTCAATTTGAGCTGTCCAATGTACTCCTTTTTTGAAAAACAGTGGAGGGAAGCTCCCAGAACAGGAAGCCTTAGTTTTTCAATTTCTTCTGCAGAAATGCTTGTTACTGTTTCTATCGTATCTCCAAAACTAATGCTCCTCTAGGTATGAAACTTCTCACTAAGGTATCCTCACATGTCCCTGTTCCAACACCATAGGTGTCATCAGAATTGGTTCCACCAATTGGGACTTATGATCGTTTTCCCAAGGTGACCTGTTACAGGACTGTTCAACACAACGAAGTTGTATGGACTGCCACATGTCACTGGTTCATCTTCTGAGTCTAAAATTTAGACCAAATAAAGTAAAGTCCATACGATTTCTAGAAGATATTCAGAAATTTCATTTGGACTTTGGTAGCCCAATATATAGCGATTCTCCCCAGGTGTCCTGTTTAAGGATAAATTCTGGAAGACGCTGGAACCCTAACTTGGAGGGATGATATCTCCCAGAATATAGCGAATATGAGCCTAAATTTTGGATATAGTGTAAATCATGATTGTAACTTCGGCCTCTGCAAGTTTTAGCTCCCGATCCTTCGCCAATCCCTAGATATAGTGAATGTACCAAAATTTATCTGTTTTTGTATTTTAGGGTTTTTCCAGCTCGGGGTAAAACTAGGGTTTGAATTTCCTGGAGATTCACCCAACCAAAAAGCTTTATCTAGGTCTCTAAAATTTTATTTTGATGAGAAGAGAAATCTTATGCTGGGATCACTCAAAAATTCCTCTTCTGTAAGAATCCCTAATTTCTCGCACCAAAAACTGGAAATGCTCAGAATCGAATTCCACATCGATAGAAAGATGTGCCCTTCAATGGAGAGTCATCCTAGAATACTTTTTATGATGGATTGTGGAGAGAGACCAAAAAGTAATAAGCCCTAGCTTCTGCAGTTGCATAATGAATTCTTCTCAGGTTAGCTCTGATACCGTGTTATATTTTTATCATTGAAGCTAGCAATACATTAGGATCTTTAACTGAGAGAATAAAAAGCACATCAATCAAACACAAGAGATAATGAACATAGTCTTTATCCTTGGGGAAACCATAAATGGAGAAAACCCTGCAACTTCCTCAGAGATAGAATCAACACCAAAAGTAAAACCTGAAAACATAAAGATGATCTCCCGACAACAGTAGTCTCTCTCTTATCACAACAACTTCTCCTCTCACTCATACACCCCAATGAGTGAATGTGTGTGTGATAAATATAGAGGCTCATTGTCTATTTATATTCTTTCATTCACTTGAAACCCAATCCAACATGTCGTCCTCACTTAACAATTACTTACTAGAGCCGACATCTCTAGGAGTGTCTAATAACCCTAGTGCCCCACAACTTGTGGGGACTTTGCCTCCTCCGACCAACAAGGAGGTTTACCCTTAACACAACAGTGGGGACTATTGCCCCGACTTACAATGACTAACCTAGGGTTGAATTCTCTAGGATAGTCTAATAACCCGAGGGCCCCACAACTGAGGGGACTTTAACCCTTGACCAATAGGAGGTTTACCCACAATTACTTGACATGACTTGTTTACACCATATGCCAAATCGATTTCCCTTTCTATTAGTTTGTTATCTCCATTGCGTTGTGCTGCTTTTACCAATGAAGCCACACCTTCCCATGATATTTCATGACCCGATTGTGCACATCGTTCAATCCATACTGTCATCTAGTCAAGATTGTTTGTGATGTATAAATGAATTGCATCCCATTCTTGACCAACTGTTTAATGACAATAACCATTAAAATGAAAGAAAGGTGTAAATCTCCTAAACAAAGTATATGATCTTAATTGAATCAATTATGAATAGAAAATACAATTAGAATATGAAGGATATAATAAACATCCACTAGCTAATAATTACCTTTCAGCTTCCTCAATATACCTTTCCCCTTTAGTTGCTCCCCTTCAAATTTGTTATTGGAGTTCGGATCACAAATGCAACGTAAATTGAGCTTTGACGCTAAAATAGGAAGATATTCACTAACATAAAACATGTTTTGGTATACCGTATATCCTTCCATCATAGAACCCTCCACATGTACTTGTTGTCTCGCCAAACCATTGATAAATTTCAAGTGCCTCTCAACCATCCACATGGACCTTGAGTGCACAGGTCCACACAAATCAATCTCCTCAACTTGATGTATGAGGTAGTGTTCCTGTGCATTGAAAAATGTCGATGGTACATGCTTCTGCATTTCACACATGAGACAAGGAATTTCTCTCCTCCAATACTTTATATCTTCTTTATGGATTTCTTTAGATGTCAACCATCTACAAGTGACGCAAACCAATAATGATATTTAACAAAAATAAACATTAAATTACAATATATGCTGAAATAGTGCACAAAAAAATATATAAATTATACGGAGAATTAAAGAAACACTAAGCACATGCAAGTAATCCCTAGTTACCTCATGTATTTACCAAGATTATATATAACTTGTTTGACATTGTTGTCGAAGTTGTCTGGGAGAGAGAGAGGTAGAACATACTGTATCAACATACAAACCATGCCATTTATTAAACAATGAGTATACAAACAAGAAAAAATTATATGGACATAACAATAATAATTACCTTGATCAAGACATGACAATCATGTGTTTTGAACCCCGCAAAATCACCTTTTTTGGTTATGATATTCTTCAAGTTTGCACAACATCCAGTGGGAAATTTAATTTTTCGCATTACTTCTTTGACAACATTGCTTTGTTGCTCTGTAAACATCCATGGAATTGAGTTTATATTAACTTGTTCTCCATTGGTATGAAATTGGATGACGTCTTTCATTGCATGGTTGCTTTCTTCAATGTATTTGCACACTTTCACAACTTTATCTTTCTCCCTCCTTGTCTCTAGTAGTCGCCATAAGGTTTTAGTAACATTCTTCCCAATATGCATTGTATCAAACAAATGAGCAATTTGCAGGTGTTCATAGTAGGGCAACCTACTGAATTGAATAGGATAACTTTTCATTCCTCATGGAATCCCATTAATGCCTTCATGATCATGATGGAAATCATGAATATTAGTTTATAATTAATAAATTACATCATAAATCAAATATGGCCACTACAACAAACAACTCACAATAAAAATTAAAATACATAACAATTCATATACGATGATCCATACGTACCATGATGATGATTTCTATTGTATTGCATCTTCCAAAGGTGAGGTGTCATTCTCTGTTGTTTTAATGCAGTCTCCTGCTTCCCATTGAAAATATTTCTTTTAGTTGTTCCATACCTGTGATTCTTAGAGAGGAAATTCCTATACTCATCAAACAACTCCTTTCTTAAGCTTTTTGAACGACGAGATTTTATATTAGGACCACAAACTAGACATGCAAATGTACCCTTTGTTTGAAGACCTACAATATTTATATATGGAATATCTATGTCAAATATATTCATATATAAACTATTTTAACTACTCCATATCATTAAATGCAATTAAAGTGGAACCTACAATTACAAACCACAAAATGAAGTTAACCCAGGGGCATCGTGTATTGTCCATACAACCATTGCATGGAATTGAAATTTCCTTTGTCGTATTGGTCTAGATACGTCATAAATAGTTATGCCATTCCATAACTACAATAGCTCATCTATAAGAGGTTCGATGTATACATTCATATCTTTGACTTGGAACTTACCTGATTCATTTGAAGTACATATAAAATATATCATTATGAGAACCATTAAGATATATAAACCATGCACAAGAGTAAAATAATAGATATATATATATATATATATGAAATTAAGAAACACAATACAACAAATGAGATGCCACAACTACATTATAAATAAAACAATTTTCAACAAAAAAACCTGGAATAATCATCGAAAACATTATGTGCTCCCTCTTTATTGACAACCATGGAGGAATGTTATTGTTGATAACAAAAATAGGCCACACCGTGTAAATGGATTTCATCTGTGCAAATGGATTAACACGATTTGCTGCCAAATAAATCGTAAGATTATGTGGTTCGTCTTTAAAGTGATGCCACTTTTCCCCCATATCTCTAAAAGCAGAACCATCTGTAGGAATTCGGATAACATCATCTTGACTTCTGTTCCTGGCATGGTAATCCATAAATTGCGCTATGTGTTTGCACCTAAATAGTCGTTTTAAATGTGGAATGGTGGGAATATAATGAAGAACCTTCTGAGGCACCTTTTTTTTTACTTTATTTGTATGATATCTACTTACATGACATTCCTGACATTCTGTTGAAAATTCATGCTGATTATAATATATAACATGGTCATCGGGGCATGCATGAATTTCTTCATAATGCATTCCAGTCTCTTTCATGATGGAAGATAAATCTCGATATGTGCGAGGTAAAATATTTGATGGTGGTAACAAAAAATCATCTATCAAGCTACAAAATAAAATAATTTTTTTTAATATAATAAATAAATAATATTAACGAAACACCCTTCATCCGTACGATGATCAATAATGAGTTAACAATACAATTATTAGAGGAATACAAATAAACTTTATCATGATCCTATATATGTGATGGATTATTTTACATACCTTAGCATCCATGTGATTGTAATGTTTGAAAGACCTTTCATAACCTTCAAATTCATTATCAACAATAGAGTAGAGAGAAAATTTGTTTTGGAGCCTTCATAAAGGGGTTCATATGCCTTATCGAGAAGAGGTATATCGTGAACATCATCAAAGTCATCATCATTTTCATTATCAACGTCATAGTCATCATCCATTCTAACGTTAAATGAATCATGGATCAATGTATTTGTACCATCATCTTTAATTACATTATCGACATGATCATCTTGTTCAATATGCTCATTCACTTGTTCTCCATTAAACATACACGCTCCATGGTCATGATCATGAACTTGTTATGAAAGCACTTCCTTTGGACGATATGCTATAGGGTGTATTTCCTTTAATATAAATTCATGGAAACATCAATAGATATACATTAATATATGAAAAATAAAAAATAATACATACAATTACCAAAAAAAACGAATATATAAAACTTTATAATGCTAAACCTACAAATGGATGATATTCGTTCCCCTCCTCAGCGTGTCCATGTTCCCTGCAATGTTTTGTGCCTGTTGAGATCAATATTCTTCTCCTCCTAAATCCCCTGCATTGATTACATGGATAATAACATTTTCCATCGCCCCTTCATTTCGCTGCATCCCATAGTGTAGCAAGCAATTGTCGGTTGTCTTCGTTTGGATCCAGAATATTTAATCTATTTCCCATTTTGTCACAAACTTCATTAATGAATATAACCATTTGTATTAAAAAATAAAGTTCCACGCATTGAAATTTTGTCAAACAGAGAGAAGTCGAAGAATAAAAAATTCCCAGCAAACTGCCTATTGATGAAAAAAACAAATTTCCCACAACCGCCCATTGAAGAATAAAACAATTCCTGAAAACGTCCGTTGAGGAAAAAATAATTCTTGCAAATCATCTTCCGCTTCTACAACAAACATGTTGAAATGTTTAAAACAATTTATATTTATAATGGCCATGCGTCGAATATTCGACACTTTGAACATAGTTACCGTTGAAAATATGGGACCATAAATTTAAAATCATGTAAACCAAACATTTAAAAAAAAAACTATATATCCTGTCGGATCTCCAAATCTCAGGGGTTGGATATCCGACACTATTGGGTTTATAGACCATCAGTTATTTGACACACTACCATCAGATATCTGACATTCAACCATCGGAGATTTGGCACTTAAGGGTCGGATGTTCGACACTCTAGGGGTCGGATATCTGACGCCTTTGTGTCGGATATTCGAAGACGCTATAAATATTTTTTGATCGGCATTATTTTCAGTGATTGCTATCCGACACATATGTGGAAAATGTCAAATGATGTCATATTCTAACATCGGATTTTGGGTTCAAATCTTGTTGTGACGGTTGAAGTAGATCCCCGTTGAGATTTTTCCAATCCCTCTTGCTTTAGCAATTCACTCTCAACAAAATTAAACAAGGAAAACATGCTATATAATATAGTGTTAGGCCTACTCTAACATATATAATCAATAATTCATAAGCAATTAAACAAATCCATGGATTCAATATTCATTTAAATGCACATCATTGGATAGGAAAAGATATTTCTATGAATAAAATAAGAGATTACATGAGTGACAACCTCTTTCGGCACGTCTGTGAACTAGAGAAACTGAGTCCTCCACCACCTCAATCCTCCGTCTCTCGATAGCAAGCTCACAAACAAATTCAAGCTTGGGAAGAACAAAAAGTGCTCCAAGGGACAAAGGGATGCAGACTCAAGTATAATAAAACTACAACAACAATGGACTATAGTTTTCTTGCTCTTCAATTCCTCTTTTTTTCAATGTATCCAAAGGGTTCCTTATATAGTGCTTCAACGGGGTAATGGAAGGTCAAATCCGAGTGATCTTGAGGCATATGGAAGGCCAAGAGACAAGTGACTCAGATCCACATCAAGGAAAACTCCAAAAATATTTGTCCTTTTGCACACATCCTGATCTATGCGGTTTTAAGGGAAATATCCGCGTATATACGCAAGAAAGGGATTAAAAATCATGTACAACAAATAATGGGTGTTTGTAGGGATGATATTGGAAACATCAAAGGTACAAAAATATTCCATGGCGTCCAAAGAGTTTGCAGAGAGACAGGGAAGGACATAAAAGTGTGATCAACCATGTGTGGTAAAATCAACTGTAACACATGGTTCTCTCTTACCATGAATAAAAAGAGGGTGTGAAAAATTGTACAAGCGTGTAACTACATGGTTTTGTACTTACGACCTCTCTTGTAGATGTTACAAGCTGATTTTGAATGCATTTATTTAAATATTTTTTGTGGTTGTATGGTTACTATATTTATCATGGTTTTTGATTAAAATAATAAACACCCTACATGTTACTAAGTGATTATGGTTTTTAAGTTTTTATTTTAAATTTCTAAAACAAATTTTCCCAATACCTTAGCCTAACCCATGGCTAAGGTATGGTCTTGGTGTTAGCATGTTGTATGGCCTTCATTAGAGGAGTATGGGGATAGTCATGTCCAACTATGACATTCGACCCCAACCAAAATTTGTAAAGGTTTAAACATCAAGGTGATAGTTATAACATGTGGTTTTTCCAATGAGAATTTTGAACTGGAAAAAGATAAGGTTATAAACATAAACCCGATTATGCAAGGTAAATGTTATGATTGGTTTTGTTTAAAGCATGATCTAAATTTTAAAGATAAAATATTTGCTATAAATTTTTGTCCTTGCGTGACATTAAACTTGTCCTGGCTATGAGTTGGAATCTTAGACAGGACCCGTGAGACACTAAGGGATATGATCCCTACCATACACATGGAGGGTTATAGTTACTTGAAGCTTGAAGAGGGTTTTTGATGGTCATTACTTGGTCCTTGGCCGCATTAGGTAATATGGGTGGTGGGAGGCTGCGTGTGGCTAAGCTCTGCAACTAACTTTGGTTTTTGCTTGCGTTCATGGTGCATAATGCTGCATTCTTACTCTACTAATGTATTTTTTGTGAGGTAGTCTCTGCTGGTCATTTTCTCGAACAAATATTGATCGTTGCAGCTTCAATGAGCTATACTAGTCTCCCATCCATGTGTCTAGCCTATCTCAATAGATGAGTAAGCTCAAATGTTGTAAATTTTTCCTTCAACTTTCTAACTGTTCTGATAAACAATCTTGAGGGTTTAAAGGTTGACAATGCAGTTTATGGAGGGACAAGGGGATCAAAGGAGAAGACCCCTACCTCCTATGGTCAACATGACAAGGTAAGGAAATCTATGTAATATTACTTATGTTTACAACTTATTTAAAGGATGGAACTAGATACTAAAGGATTCAAGGTTTATTGTAGGTCTTTGGCACTAGAGAGGAAGTGATGGGGTCACCTGCTCCCAGGACCGTTTCTTCACATGCAAAAGTAAATCATTCCAACCCTGCATCGAAATATTATTTCATGGTATCTTTTATTTAAACCACTGTATGTTGAACCCTTCTTATTTTGTTGCAGGTACCCTTAATGAGACTTCATGGGACACAACAACAGATAAGTGGTTACTCTTCCTAGAATCTAAGATAGCCATTTAGTTGAATGTTGAACCCCCTCTCGAGTCTATGCTGGCTTTAATCCCTTTTTGTGGCACTGTAATGAATTAATTTTTGTTTTTTTTAGGGTTTTTGAAGTGCCTTGAATAAGATTTAATAAGTTTGGTTTAAAGTGGAAACCATCAGTATGGCCTGGTAACCACTATATGGCATGGATAATATATATATATAGGTATTCCTTTTGTTTTTAAAGCATGAACCGTTTTTATGAAGATTGTTGTAAAAAGAACCCTTGACCACCATCGTAATAGCCTTATGATCGTGGATAGGGTACATGTCTCTTTTGTTTACAGTATCTCTGTATTGTATAGTCTAATTTAAATATGCACTACGATGGTAGATTTACTTGGAAATACCTACGACCATCTTGTATGTTTTTAAATCTTATGATGTCATTTTCCAGATTGGAAATTCAAATAATTCCTTTGACCTATTGATCTCTGTGCGTGTAGCTGAATCTATTTTTCTTTATCTTTTTGAATAAGGTTTATCCAAATTCAAAATACAGCGTAGTTTATGTTTAAATCTATTCAATCTATATGGGACTCGATAGTAATTATTTCATGAGTATTGATACCCATCATACGAAGGGAGTGAGGCATTGCCTTTGTATATTAATGGCATTTAATTTTAATGTGGGTTTTTAATTATTTTTTTCGAAGGTTTTTAAATATCCTTATGGAAATCATGATTTCAATCTTTCCCAACTCCAAATACTCTATCGTAAGGGATACAATGCAAGCTAGCATATTAAAAACAATGTATAGATTTATTGTGCATAATTTATTGTTTTAAAAGAGGGATTTGATCCCACGACTATCATGTGAGTGCAAGTTGTTTTGCTTGAAGAATAATTTGGTAGCCCCAACATGGTCTTACTGGAAAAGATGGGCTTCAGTCATGATAATAGCTATGATAATTAAATTATCATTAAGTTTGTCGTTTTGACTAAAAGTGTTCTTCCATTAGCTAAGTATACTAGTAAATGCTAACGAATCTTTGATCCATTAAATTTGTATTATATACATGAGGGTATTTGATCCCGTGAATTGTATGCACTCTGATATGTTTGATGGTTTTGATATAAGCGTCCCTTCAGATCTATTGTAAGGTATGAGATTTGATTACAATAAAACTAAGGATATTTGATCCAAAAGCTTGTTCTTCGCGAGGCTGTAATGCTAAGGGAATAACGGTATTGTAGGATACATGTAGCTAAAGGGATGTGTTAGTAAACATATTTTGATAAAATGTTATCTAGATCCTAGTTTAAATATGAAATCTATACAATCTTAGTATAGTATTTCCTATGTAAAAAGTTACGATATTTATCCATGTTTTTTCGTGTACAGATCTTTATTCGAAATACATAATTAAATTCCTATGTTATAATATTATGATTATTATTTAAAGGGATTCATGTCTAAATTTTAAGCTATAAGCTACATATATATATACTAATATTATTCAATCTAACAATAGAGGTTTATGTAGTGAATTTAGATATTCACGGTTTAAATTGGATTCATTCGCTTACATAGAAATAATGCATATTTATTCTTATGACCAGACATTATAAAACTAGTCGCTAAATTATATTTAAAAGAAAACACAGAGTAAGAAGATATATGGAAAATTATGCATCTAGGGAAAATATAGTCGAATATAGATATTTATTTGTGTAATAGAGCTAAATGATTTTACTCCAGTAGTTACAAGTATAACAATCATAAATTAATTGATAACACTTAAGAGTTTAGCAAACTACAAATCTAGGAAAAACATATTCTACCTAATTAAAATGGAAAGAAGAAACCTGGCACCAATGCTTTGGAAAAAAAAGAGTTGGGATGTTGTTCCTCCAAACCAACTCCCAGAGTAGCCAAGCTACTTGCTCCAAAACACTCGAGCATGTTCGTTGAAACAAAAGAGAAAAATATTAATGTGCCATCTCTTGCATTTCACATATTTTTAATCCCCGTCCAATGCTAGCCTCTTGTTTCTTATGCACATAGTAATTTATAATATTTTGCGTAGGACTTGGTCATTTATGAGACACCTTCTCTTTAGCTCTAACCTAGGAGTTGTGACCTGATTTTAGGGGATGATGCCTCCTGCATCCTGAGTTTTCACTCAGTGGTTTTTGCAACTTGTCTTTTTCCTCTTGCGGGTCAGCAAACACTCTTCAACAACTATATCCACTCTTATTCCCCTTTCAACATATTTTATTAAATAAAATTATTTTGATTACAAAATGTTTTATTCTTGACTTTTTTTGTCAAAAATAATAAAATAATAATAAATTATTTCCAATAGAATTAATAATAATAATTATTTCTGGGGGTGTTACATACATCTCATCTTAGAAGATAACACCATCCTCGGTGTTATAGCTTTGTTCTATTCTTCCATTACATATTCTTGGAGCAAGTATGGATATGCCTCCCGCATATTACTTTCCATCTCCCAAGTAGCTTCTTCTAGACTAAGGTTCTTTCATTGCACCTTGACTTGTATGATGGTACGGTTCCAGAATAAAATTTCCCTCCCATCGAGAATGCGCTTTGGCCCCACTTGGAACACTCCTTCGGGTTCCACCTCGATTACATTCCAATCAATCACATTATAATTATCATGAATATATATTTTCAATGTAGAAACATGAAATATATTATGAAATTTAATATTTGGTGGTAGGGCTAACTGGTACATGAACAACCCCACTTTAGCTAAAATTTTGATTCACCCGCAGTACCTGGGCACCAATTTTTAATACTTTCCTAGTTTTAAAGAGATTTTCTTAGGATTTAACTTTATATATACATGATCACCCACCTAGAACTCTCTAGGATCTCTTTTTAGATCAACATATATTTTCTTCCTGTCTTGGGAAACCTTCAAATTTTTTTGTACCCGTTTCATGGTTAGCTCCATTTATTTTAATAAATAAGGTCCTAATATTAATCTATCAATAGGGCTGCTCCATGAGATTGGAGTATTGCATTTACACCCATATAAGATTTCAAATGGACTCATACCTGCATAAACTTGGAAATTATTATTATAAGAAAATTCTAGTAAGTGTAGGTAGTCTTCCCACTTACCTGGTTTGTCGATAACATACATTCTTAGCATGTCTTCTAGAACTTGATTTACTCTTTCAGTGTTCCCATTTGTTAATGGATGATATGCAGTAATAAATTTTAACTAGGTACCCAAGCCTTTAAACAAGGCTTTCCAGAAATTACCTGTAAACTTTGCGTCTCTGTCTAAGACTATTACTTTCAGTACGCCATGTAGCCTGAATATTTCTTTCATGAATATATCTTCAATATTAACAGCTTTGTAAGTAGATTTAAAAGGTATAAAATGAGCCTCTTTATTTAATTTTTCTACCACAATCATGATTGAATCATGTTGTCTGAAATTCTTCGGAATTTTGATGATGAAATCCATACGGATTGTCTCCCACTTCCATTCTGGAATGGGTAGTGGCTGCAACAAGGATGTTGATGCTTTGCTTTAACTTGCTGAAATTCATGGCAACAAGCTAAGTATTCAGCCACCTCCTTTTTCATATTTGGATAAAATTAATCATTTCTAATCATAGTAATCATTTTCGGATAACCCGGATTTCCTAAGTATGGTCTTTTATGTAGTTCATCCATGTATGTTAGTTTAATTTCTATGATGTTGGGTATGTACAACCTATTTTTATGCAGAAATAGTCCTTGTTGATTTATGCTCAAATATGTTTTTACTTGATTTTGTTCATTTTTAGTAGTCTTTTCCTTTAACAATTGATATTCTTTATCATAATTTCCAGCGTTTAGAATATGATTTTCCAAATCAGATTCATAGCTGCTGCTTGCAAATAGAAAATTCACGTGATGCATTAGAGCGTCATCCAATTTATTTTATTTTCCTTTCATATGTTTTATTTCGAAGTCATACTCTCTTAGAAAGGAAAACCATCTGGCTTGTCTTGCATTCAAATTCTGCTGATCAAATAAATATTTAAGGCTTATGTTGTCTGACATAAGTACAAATTTTCTTCCAATTAAGTAATGTCACCACATTTTTAAGGAGTGAATTATAGAAGCAAGTTCTAAATCATGTGTCGCATAGTTTTCTCATAATGTTTTAGTTTTCTAGATTCATAAGCCACAACATACTTTTGTTGTAATAAGAATCTGTCTAAACCTTCATTGCAAACGTTGGTACATACGACGAAATCCTTGAATGGATCAACAATCTTTAAGATAAGGGATGTGGTTAATAATTGTTTTTGTTTGTTAAAAATTTCCTTTCATTTTTCAGTCCACTCAAAATTTTTACCTTACTTTTGTAATGAGGTTATGGGGTACGAAATATTAGAGAATACTTCAATGAACTTCCAGTAGTATCCGGTAAGCCCCATAAATGATATGATATCAAATATGTTCTTAGGAACTAAACAATCCATGATGGCCTTTACTTCATCTGGATCGACTGAGATTCCATCCTTTGACACTACGTGTTCGAGGTACTGAATCTTATCTTTAAAAAAGTCTTACATACTAAATTTTTCATAAAGTTGTTGTCCTCTTAGTACTTGCAAAACTATTTTTAAATGTTCTTCGCGTTCTTGTTCATTCTTAGAGTAGATTAGTATGTTGTCAATGAAGACAACCACAAACTTATATATATAGTTACTTAATATGTTGTTCATTAAATAAATCAACAAAACAGGTGTGTTTGTCAACCCAAAAGGAATTACGACAAACTGATAGTGACCATAATAGGTCCTAAATATTGTTTTAAATATATCTTCATCTTTTATTCGCATTTGATCATATCTCAACCTTAAGTATATCTTCAAAAATATAGTTGCTCCATGGAATTGATCGAATAGATCATCCATCCAGGGGAGGGGGTATCATTTCTTAATAGTCATCTTATTTTATTTCCTATAATCTATACATAATATTAGTGTCTCGTCCTTCTTTTTGACAAACAAGACCGATGCTCCCTTGGTAGAGACACTTGGTTGAATGTACTTTTTATCGATTAGTTCTTGTATTTGTGATTTTAGTTATGTGAGTTCTATTATATTCATTTGGTATGGATCTTTCAATGCTATTACGGCTCCAGGTATCAGATCGATTTTGAAGTCTATATCTCTTTTTGGAGGAAGTCTGAGGAATTCTTTCGGAAATATATATTAGAACTCCTTTACAATTGGTATGTCTTCCAGTTTAGGTTCAATATCATTTTCCTTATCATTCATTATATAAACTGCAAATACTTTACATCCTTTTCTCACTGACCTTTTCATTTGCAAAGAAGAGATTTCTCTAGTGGTTACCTTCCTAGAAATTTCCATAACTTCTATATCATTCCCATTATTGTCAAAACATGTAAATGTTTCATCAAAACAGTTTAAAATAATTTTATGCTCCTCTAACCAATCCATTCCTATTAATAAAACATAGGATCCTAAAGGCAATACATTTACATTGACATGCGTAAGGAAATCATTCATCATTAACTTACAATTTCTAACAACACTAGTAACTTTTCATTTTCTGCCTGTACTAGCCATGACTTATCAAAATTTTCAGGTATGAAATATGAAAATTGAGTCACAGTAATCTTGGTACCAAGGAAAAACTCACAGTAGATTCAAAATCAATTGCACAAAAATTTGACATGAAACACACTGCAATTAAGTGTTGCAGTTGTAAGAATGTATTCAATAATAAAAAATAGAGATACAATGTGATACACTGGAATGAATAACTAGACAATTCAAACCCCAAGGAATTCATTCGAATTGGTAACATGAGAGTGGTGTTATCACCAACCTTGTAGCTTCTTGTGCAAGATGGATCCAGGATGGATGGTAGAGGAACAAGCAACTAAGGAGGTGGAACCCAGACTGCCTAGACTCCCAAAGAGATGGTTGTCACACCAATCAAGGAAGTCTTCTCTTTATGTTGTCTGAGTCCAAGACAACAATGGGGAAGACCCAGATCTACTCCTAATAGGAGAGATCAAACCTAGACCCAAGATCAGATCAAAACAAACTTTGAGGTATGTAATGTGCAAGGTGTTCAGGAACTCTAGATCTACAGTTTAATTTAGTAGATGGATCAGGACTTCAGTAATATATTGGTTGATCCAAAGCAGTAATCGGATGACTTTTGTGGGAAAGGGTTAGATCTATGGTTTTCATACTAGCAAATAAAGAAGATGATCTCTACCTTGGGAAGCATAACCAAGGCAGAATGGGCAGGAAAAAAGTTGAGACTATCTAGTACCTAGTTGACAAACTCAATGAAGAATGTGAACAAGTGTGATTTTTTGAGTCATCAAGGAACAACCAATTTCAAGGGGAAAAGGTCAATTTAGGGATAGCGCTAAGGATGGGAGATCAATGTCTTTCATGCATTGGGAAATGGAGTCAGTATACACCCAGTGTTGAGGTGAACTCATCTAGGATAGACCCTGATCTATGGACCCAGATAAGTGTTTTGGTTCAGATGGCTCAGTTCAGGCAGGAAATCAGTCAAGGAAGGCTAGTGCTAGGGTTGGATGAGACAGATATGTAGATGTAAGGCCACCAGTAGACAACCAGCTTAGCTTTGAAGGTGAAATGGGACCAGGAGGGGATGATCTACACACTTGGTTCATAGAAAATTGGAAAAAGTCAAAGTTGATGATTGAGGCTAAGAGGCTGAAAAATTGATTTCTTCATATCTAGTTCAAGAAGGATGGATCTAGATTATCATTAGGGGTGTTCTAGAGTGCTTAGGACCTGATCTATTATCCTATCCTATCATATTTCAGAAACAGTAAACTCCGAAAAGGTCCAGTTTTTTAGTGATGGCGCTAGGGTTGTTTTTGGTCTAAAACTCAGATCTAGGTCACACTGTCATGAAACTAGATAGTGTTGGGGGTGATTTGGACTGTGTGATACCTGATCTATCAGTATATGAAGTCAAAAATCAGAAAAATTCAAAACCCTAGAAGGCCAAATTTTTAGTGGGGGCGCGATGCAGTTTTAAGACTAAAATTCAGATCTAGGTCAAACCAGAAGGAATTTGACAAGCGTTGTAGTAGATTCAGTGAGGGGAAGGCCCGATATATGAAACACATTAGTGTTTTGGCCAAATATTGGATATTTCTTGGATTTAGTATTTTTTAAGGGTTTTTTAGTATTTTAAGGAATTTCAGAAAAATGGAAGGAAAGCAGGTACAATGGTTTTAGATCTGTTAAAGATAAGATAATTACCTATTGGATCATACCTAGAAATGCTTGTAGAAGTATTAACAGTGACGATCCTTAATATCCCAATCAATTTTGGAAGATCCACGTGATTTCTATGACGGATGTAAGCCCCAAGCCACCAATGTGCCCCCTACCCTACATGAGCAAACGTCAACAATATCAAATTTGCTAAGACAAGATAAAGAAACCAAATGTTATAGGAAATTAAAATGAAGTAGTCACATATCATAATGAAACTAATGAAAACCCCATGATCCAAGATGAAAATAATCGAACGAGTTGAGGTCCCCCTGCAAAAACGCTCCAGCCAAAACACCCTCCTGTAGACAAGACAATGATAACAGAAAAAAATATAGATCTCACATGAATTTCCACAATGCTAGGAAGCAGAAGACTATCCAATCACCATTTGAGAACNAAAAAATCTTTCTATTATTTAGATCCAAGAGCCAAAGACCCCTTACAAATGAGAATCTCTCTCCTTTAAATAGAAATGAGAGAACCACAATAATAACCAAATCCTAACCACTTTCAAAATGAGTGGTTAATATTAAAAGATAAAATGTTCTAATCAATGGTTGAGATGAGCTCAACATACAATATATGGATCAGTATAAGCATAAAGTACCAAAGTGGACTAAATCACCCATCAAGGGGGTATCCCACTCAACAAGAAATAAATGAAGCACGTGGTGGGTCCATGGAGTGTTAAATAACTCCCTATGGGTGCCCCATGGCACAATAAAATAATATAACATTTTAATTCTTTGACTTTGTGCCTCCTTGAGGAAATCATGAACCTCCCAAAAGCTCCAGAAAATAATATAAAATGCCCAAAAAAATAGGTGTGGGCCCAATCAGGTGCTGCAACTACTAGAGAAGGTTTGGAGGACATCACTCTCATCATCATGACTCATTCCATGTCATTTCCTTGCCTTAGTATCCCAAATCAATTTATTCAATAGCCATTTAATCATTTTTTAATTTGCCTCGGGAAACATGAACCTACCAAAACAGCCTCCTAGGGTTCCTGCATTGTCAAACTGAGCCCACCGGGATCGCTGGGATGGGGTTACTATGGTACAAATAAGTGGCTGCACCCCCTATTCCCATACAACACCCTAGGAGATCCAACTGAAACATCTCCCTGCTCAGACACATCAACTTGTGAAGCAAAACTGCATCACAAAGGAAAAATGAGCCTGATCATCTTTGTAAGTTCCTGGAACTAAAAATAAACTGTCTCATTAGACTTAGAGAGTCCCAATCCATCTAGGGTGTATACTCATACCCCTCTCGTGTCTCTATTTGATCATCAACCGTATCCAATAGACAATATAACCATCTGTAAATGATCAGATACCAATAATATAACTCAGACTATCATTCATCTAATGCAAGTGTTATAAGGCTAAGACATGCTCTACAGCTCATTTAAGCAACAATCACAACAAGTAGCAATCATTTCACTGGTGGTACATCAACCAAATACATATATAAGGATTTATTTATTATTACTTAGAATAGACTTTCAATACTATACTCACTTCAGACTTGTAGTCAATTTGCTAGTGAAGGGTGAAGGATGAAATTTACCAGGCTAGGGAAAAAGGATGAATTCCTACTTAACATCATGACACTTTGGATATGGAAAGGAAACATTCACTAAAACCAATGTCAGAACAACAACACAAGGAATGGCACTGCCTCACAAATGGTTGAGTTGTTTAGAGAGTGCTTATTCAACTTAGGCATCATGACTACAACAAGCTTGAGCCAGTCTCATTAGGATCATAAATTTTATTTCCATGGCCTTTTTGGCCTATATGACCCTTTGGGACTTCACCAGTGCTTAAAAGCACAGCTAATCGCAGCTTTCATCTGAGACATATTCAAATTTATAAGGTCAACATATATTTAACCATTTCTTTTTTGGACCTTTTCTCATACCCTTCAAGGGGTATTTTAACATTTCATTGCTCTTTCCATTTTTACATGTGTTAAGAAACACAGTTTAGCTTTTTCATTTTCCATGGGCGCATATATAACATTTCCAATACAGGTAGTACATGAGCTTTCAGTTTTAGCCAACAACATCACAAGTGACCAGTGGGAGTTCTACACAGTGCAAAACATTAGGACAACCGACCAGAATGATTTAGGCATACAATCCAACTCACCAAAGGAAATTTATGTCACCAACTCAAAGCTGAGACACAATATAAATAGGTAGGATTTTCCAACAAAGGTTCTAGTGGGGGAAAAGGTCCTCCATGCCATAAGTCAAGAAGTCAGTCAGGTTGAAAACTAAACTGGAAGGTAATGGATGGGTGGAGATAGTGAATGATGAAGACAACACTAGCAAGCCAAAACAATGGTGTGAATGACTACCTATATTCTCCCTAAGGAGGGTAAAACCAATGAGTATAGATCGGGAACTTCCAAGTCTAAGTAGGGACATCAATACATAATACAAAATACATCCATGTCCATATAATTATGACCGCTAGATCATGACACCACATGTAAATACATGTCACAAAAATGAGTATAAGAGCAATGATAACCATAACACAATATAAAAAGCTGAGTCATAATCATGCATATAATCCATCTAAAACATTATCTGTCCAATGAGAAAGCATTGATATAAAACTGGGCATCAATAACTTCTCTGTAATGAATAAATGGCTACATCGGTCCTCAAATATGAGTGTCATGAGACTCAGTCCTGACATGGGAGAGTACAATAGTCCACTAATACAATAATGATCCGTCAAAACCGTTCATCTCATCATCTCATATGTAAGAGTTCTAGCTAAAAAATGTACTGTATCTAAAAAATAGAATATGAAATCCCGGTTACTATATATGTGATAACAAGTGGCTTAGATGCTAGTTATCCACACTAAAAAAATCAATTAACCACTAATCACAACCATAATTGAATCTAACTGATACCTAACCGAATCGATGGAAATAACGACTGAGTCTAACTGAATAGAACTCAAATGCATGTCAATCATTATGTGGGGGAACATATCTAACTCAAGTCAGCTTTGATAAAGTGAAATGAACTCAACTGAGTCACCATAAGTTGTTGGAGGCACCTTAAATCTCTCTAGTTAAATCAAATCATCCCAAAATAGAAAAATAGATGAGGAAGGTGCCTTTCCATCTTAGCTTAACTGATTATTAGGTGAAACAACATTCAATTAGCTAATTGGTGCACTTATGACAAGAATATCACCCCATATTTTATCCCTGATTGAATAAGGAATCCTAGTTAGCCTCCTTGATTGAAGGAGAAGGCTTACTCCGCCTCCCTGATTGAAGGAGTGTGCTGGTGTGTTGATGCTGATGTCAGTAACTTGAGTCAATACTTAGGGTAAGTGCATAATTAGGAAAAATTGACCAAATAAATATGTGTGGGTTGGATAATGACTCCAACACCCCCCCCTTAATCTATACCCATGTAGAGGAGTAAACAAAATTCTAGGGTCCCGACAACAAAGGCCGCAGGTCACCCTATACAAAAAGTAACTCTAAAATGCTCAAATAAATGCTAAGTGAGAAAAGGGGGAAAACCCAGTGGGAATAAAATCACCCCCTCATGCTGAACTCTAAATAATTAATTGGTCACCCTAATAAACTCACCCCCAATAGTGAACGGAGGTAAGTGAAATTTTGCTCAATAAATTTCTTGGTGAAAATATTTGCAATCTGCTCATCTGTGGGGCAGTATTGCAGAGCAATTGTTCTGTCATGCACCAACTCCCTAATTTAGTGCATGTGGATCTCAACATGTTTGGTACTCCACCAGTGAAATGGATCCATTGAGATATTTATAACACTTTGGTTTTCACAAAATATGATTGTGGATAAAGCACTACCAATATCAAACTCACAACCAAACTGTTTAGATGCAAGCATTGAATGCTCCCCTGTACTCTTCCTATGTTGAAGAAAGGGAAATGGAAACCTTATTTTTGCTTGACCAGAAAATGCGGCCACCATGAAACATAAACACATACCTATAAGTGGAATTCTGATCTATGGTATCCCCTGCCCAATCAGAATCTGTAAAACCGACCAACTCTAGCTCAGAATCTGCAACATAGTGAATGTCGTAGGATCTAGTGACCTAAATGTACTGAAGGATAGTCTTGGATGATTTCCAATGGAGCTCATGAGGATGCTGCATATATATTTATACATCATTCATGACATAACAAATATCACACCTTGAATGTGTCAAGTATAGCAAGCTTCCGATCAACTGGAGGTAAATTGTGGAATCCATGGGTGGAGTGGATTTTACCTCTTCAAGATAGATTCTTGAGAGGAAAGGAAATGGTGCAGCCTTGAAATAAAACATGTTAAACTTAATCAACATGTCTTACATATATTTATACTTATTTATATCCCATCAAATTCTTGTGTGATTTCAAGCTCGAGAAACTGTCTCAACAGACCCAAATCACTCATTCCAAAAGCATCATGAAGAGGAGTTTTTATTAATGCAATCGAAGCAAGTGTGCTTCCTGTTATCAAAATATCATAAACATATAATACTATGATCATAATATTATGCTCATACTTCTGATAATATACATTAGGATCATATTTGCATCTATGGAAGTTCTGCGAGAGCACAAAGGCATCCATTTTGGCATACCAACATCTTGGGGCCTGTTTCAACCCATATAAAGACTTCTGCAAATTACATACCAAGGAAGGATTTGATGTATAGCCTTCAGGATTATTCATGTATATCTCCTCTTTCATATATATATGAATAAAATAACTCTTGACATCCATGTGATGCACCTCCCAGTGCTGAGATGCGACGATGGCCAAAACTAGTCTTTTGGAATCCATCTTTGCCATGGGTGCAAAGGTCTCATGATAGTCCACTCCTTGGAATTAGGAGAACCATTTTGCAACCAGACATGATTTTTAATTTTGGGATGATCCATCTGCAGCAACCTTTGTTTTATATACCCACTTTCATTGAACCAGTCTCCTCCCAAGTGGAAGGGAAACTATCTCCCAAGTTGCATTTTTCTGGAGAGATTTGAACTCTTCATCCATTGTAGCTTCCCATCTTGGATATTTTCGAGCATGGTAGTAGGAATTTGTAACAGACCCAATAATAAAATAATAGGTCATAGACAACAAGGAATCATAAAAGGAGAGAGCAATACTACCTGCTCTTTGAAAATCATACCGGGTTCTTCTTGGATCAGTAGGATTTCCAATGTTTGTCCCGGCGGAAGAGAGTATCTTTTTGGCCCAAGTTGGGATATGAGTGGACACATAAGAATATGATGCTGAACCTGATGTATTTTTATCATTAATATCATACATCATATCCTTCACTCCCATTTTCATCATCCAAATGATCAGCAGAACAAAAGGGAATTTCAACAACTTTTTCTCGACAAGTTCTACCTCTTGGAGAGGTTCTTCAAAGAGGACACTTATATCAATGAATATATGTTTGGTTCTGATATTAAAATTTTGATTCCCTCTTATTCCTATGTATATCCAATGTACAAACATTCAATACTTTGTGGTGCAAATATTTCCTCTTGTTGAGTGGAATTCGAGCCCATGCAGTGGACCCAAAAACCTTGAAATTTGACACATCCATTTTGTGTCGAAAATAGGCTTTGAAAGGAATATTTCATTTCATGGAAGGTTGAGGGACCCTGTTCTGAATGTGAGAATCAATATTCATATCCTCATCCCATAGGTTTTCATCCAAACCTTTGGCTTCCAGAATGCAGGTAGTCATCTCTTTGAGGGCCCGGTTTTTCCTTTCCGCTACACCATTTCGCTGGGGTGTGTAGGGAATGGAGTGCTGGATTTGGATCCCAATATTATAAAATATTTGAAGAAATTCATAATTGATATACTCTCCTCCATTATCATATCTGAGATACTTTATGTTCCTCCTGAAGGCATTCTCAATAGATGCTTGAAACTCAATGAATCTTTCCAAAACTTCAGATTTTTTCTTTAGGAAGAAACCCAAGTGTATCTAGAGAAGTCATCAATGAAGGTGATTACATACTGTGAACTACTCATGGATTTTTTAGGAATGGGTTCACTGATATCATAATGAATCAGCTCAAAAATACGTTTTTCACGACTTTCCTTTTCCCGATCAAACTTGTGCTCAGGGTGTTTGCCGACAATGCAACCTTTGCAAATTCCATTGGAAGTTTTGATGGCTAGGAGGCCTTCAAACATGGAATGTTTATGAATTTTATGCAAGTATTTGAAGTTAAAATGACCAAATATTTCATTCCATATTCTACTTACCTCATTTACATGATTCAGAATAGTAGTGGGCTTTGCATCCACCACAAACTTGGAAAACTCATAGGCCTTAGCATGATGGTTTTCTATGCCTATTGCAACGAGTTTCTGGGATGAAATCTCTATGATTACATCATTCGGGCTGAAAGTTACTCTCTTTGGAACCCTGGCATGTGTCATTTAGTATACACTCAACAGATTGGAGGCCAAGCATGTTACATACAGAACATCAAAAAAGCTGTCATGTTCAATTTTACAGTAACTTTGCCTTTCAAAATGATCTGAGAATCATCTCCCATGTGGATGGGAATGCTTTTTTAGATTCGAGGAATGAAAAATATTATTTTCTTGCCACCATATGATTCAAAGCACTAGAGTCTATGAGGAGAGCTCTAGGATTTGAATTACTTTCCATGACGACATGTCCTCTTTCTTGTTGGATGTCCCGATCATGATTATCTCTCTTTTGAGCACTCTCGGGAAGATTGATATTGTTCCTCTCAAGGATAAGATTCATTTCATAAATCTTTTTCTTCATGCAAGCACTTTTAGGGTAAAATCCCTTCTTGCGGTAGGGACACTTGACTTTTTCTTTGCCTTGGTTTCCTTTGTTCTTGTGCTTCTTTGAGTTGGAAGACTCTTCTTAATGTTGGTTCTTCTCCTTTCGATTCAGAGCATAAAACTTAGTCTTTTGATTCTTTTTCTTTCCATTAAATTTCATATCTTTGAGCCCCAAAGAAAAAAGTGTTTGATGATTGGAGGATCTAATGATCCCCATCTGCACAATCTTGTCATGCTCATTTATGAGGGACTAAATGAAGGAATTGAGAGAAGGAATTTTCCAATTTGGGGTTGTTAGCTTCCTGGTATGGAATTTGGAAACAAATACTGAGTAATCTGGTCCAAGTTTGGAGAGAATGATATGATAATCCTCTTTCTCCACCTCACACTGATTCAATTGGAGCACTAGGTACTTGAATTTGGTGAAGAATTCATTAAGAGTTTTGATATTGTTTGGGTGAAGAGAAGTCATCTCATTCTCTAGCCAATAAATCCCCATGTCATCTTGCTTATCAAAGATATCATCAAGTTTATCCCAAATTTACTTCAGATTCTTCAATCCAGTGACATGGAAATGAAGATCTTTGGAAATCGATAGGCAGATAAACCCAAAATCTTCATACATATTATTCCAGTATTTTGCTTTATCCACAACATGTTTTGGATCTATCTCAGTGTCGATTGTGACTCTGTAGAGTCCCTTGGAACACAATTGAATATCCATGTCTCCCTTCGATTGGTTGTAATTGAAAGGAGTAAGAGGGTCCATAGTAGAAGCCATTTTTCTATTGTAGTGAATGCTGTGAAAGGCTTTCAAATGCAAAAAACACAAAAGTGCACCTAACCCTTCATTGCAATTGTCGGTACATATGATGAAATCCTTGAATGGATCAACAATATTAAAGATTGAGGTGATGGTTACTAATTTTTTTAGTTTGTTAAAAAATTCCTTTCATTTTTTACTCAACTCATAATTTTTACCTTTCTTTTGTAATGAGGTTATAGGTTAGGAAATCTTAGAGAAGCCTTCAATGAACTTCTGGTAGTATTCGGTAATCCACATAAATGGTCTGATATCAGATATGTTCTTAGGAACCGACAATTCCATGATGGACTTTACTTTGTCTAGATTGAATAAGATTCCATCCTTAGACACTGCGTGTCTAAGGTACTAAATCTTATCTTTAAAGAAGACGCACTTACTGAATTTTGTGTAAAGTTTTTGTCCTCTCAATACTTGTAAAACTATTTTTAAATGTTCTTCGTGTTGTTTTTCATTATTAGAGTAGATTAGCATGTCTTCAATGAATACAACCAAGAACGTATGTACATAGTTACCTAATATGTTGTTCATTAAACACATGAATGCATCATGTGTGTTTGTCAAGCCAACAACCATTAAGACAAACTCATAGTGACCGCAATGGGTCCTAAATATCTTTTAAATATATCTTCAACTTTTTGTTTTCATTTGATGATATCCAACCTTAATTCTATCCCCGGGGGGTGGGGGGTGGGTATCATTTCTTAATAGCCATCTTATTTAATTTCCTATAATATATACATAATATTAGTGTTTCATCATTCTTTTTCACTAACAAGACAGAAGCTCCCCAGGGAGAGACACTTGGTCGAATGTAGTTTTTATCGATTAGTTCTTGTAGTTGTGATTTTAGTTCCATGAGTTCTATTATATTCATTCTATATGTATATTTCGATGATGGTACTACTCCAGGTATCAGATTGATTGTGAATTCTATATATCTTTTCAGAGGAAATCCAGGGACTTCTTTCGAAAAGATATCTTCGAACTCCTTTAAAACTGGTATGTCTTCGAGTTTAGATTTAATATAATTTTCCATAGAATTCATTATATAAATAAGAATACTTTACATCCTTTTCTTACTGAAATTTTCATTTGCAAAGAAGATATTTCTCTGATGGTTACCTTCCTAGGAAGTCCTTTAACTTTTATTTTGTTCCCATTATATTCAATACATGTAAATGTTTTATCGAAACAGTTTAGCAGAACTTTATGCTCCTCTAAAAAATCCATTCCTATTAATAAATCATAGCATCCTAAAGGAAATAAATTTACATTAACATGCGCAAGGAAATCATTCATCATTAACTTACAATTTCTAACAAGACTAGTAACTTTTTGTTTTGTACCAGTGGCTAACTGTACTAGCCATGACTTATCAAACTTTTCAGGTAACAATTTGCATAAATAAATTATTCTAGGTGAAATATAACTCAGGATTGCATCTGGATCAATTAATATAGAGATAGGTTGGTTGCTTATCATACCTTCAATATCGACCATAGAAGTATGGTGTTCTGCTTGCCAATTTTCCAGTGCAACAAAGATTCTAGTCATGCTCCTTTCCATGTCTCCAATGGTAACTTCTTCTTGTATAGAATGTACGTTAAAATTGTTTATCCTTGATGGGAAGTCTTTAAAGTAGTGTGGTCCTCAACACTCCCAACATTCTAAAGTTTCTTTATGTTCTTATCTTTTATTATGAACATTTGAAGGTTATTTAAAAGCAGAGTTTTGGGGTTTCAAGTTTTTATAGTTATTTCCCTGTTACCCCTTGTAGTCATTCCCTGAATTTTTATGGTATTTACTTTTATTCTTTTTTTGGATCATAGTTATTTTTCCTTTTATTATTCCAAGCTGGCATGTTTTCTCTTTTATTGTTATTCTGGTCGTAACAAAAATTTTACTTCCTCATCGCTTCCTAGAGTGTCTTTGGATTGTCATATTGAATCCATTCTTTGAACACAAGGGGAAAAAAACTGAGGGACCAATATATCTTTGCTTTCTCATCAATTATGTATGGGACATAATGAAGTAAGCCTAATAAATTACTATAGAGTTCTTTCATCATGATGGCCTCTAGCCTTAGTTCATAAAACTCTTTTTCCTTTTATTCATAATACTGTTCAGATAAGTACTTTCTTTTAAAGAGTTTCTTAAAACTTTTTCAAGTTACATACCTCTCTTTAGTATACCCTTAACTTTCTTTATGTCTTTCCACCATATATCTTCCTTTCTGGATAGATTATATATGGCCATTTTAGCCTCCAATTCATCTGAGTAATTATATATTTGGAAGTAGCTTTTCATTCCAGACTACCAAGCCTTCGCCTCTTCTCCTTTCTTTATTTCCCCATTAAGCATGGCTGGTTTAATTTTTTTGAACTCCCTAAAGATTTCCTCATAGGATCTGTATTTTATTTTATTTTTTCTTATCGTCACTTATTTTGCTTGACTCTTGCAATTTTATGTTGTGTTTAACTGACTCTTCACTTGAAGTATCAGGTTGATGGCTCGAAAATTTCAACTTCCTACCCTTGTGTTTATTGTTGGTGGAAGTTTTAGGTAGTTCGTGTTCATATTATTTATTTTTATCCTTTTCTTCATTATGTAATTTTGCTAACAAAATAGTTTTTAGTTCTTCTTGAGAGTTTAAAATTCACTCGTTATCTTCCTTAACTTTCTCAGTTCATATCTTAGTTCATTAACAATTCATTTGAATTTAGATTGATTATCCTTATTGTCATTTATATCTATCTAGAATTCTCCATTCCTTAAGTTACCCTCTTTGTTATTTAGAGGATGTTCTGGGTGAGGTTCCTCTTCCCCAACCATTCCCGAATCTGCCATGATTCATTCAAAATATATTTGTACTTCTCTTTGTTGCATGTAAGAGAATTTTCAAAAATAAATAAGAGTTAGTTTGTTGTTTTCTGTAGTAGTTTTGTGTTGAGCCTATTCAGACCTAGTGCTAAAACTGTTCTCTGATACCATTATGTAACACACCTAATAAGCGTACATAATGTTTTTTACATAAAGGGATATGTTAGTAAACATGGTTTGAGAAAATGTTATCTAGATCCTAGTTTGAATATGAAATCTATATAGTGTTATTATAGTATTTCCTATGTAAAAAATTAGGATATTTATCCATGCTTTTTCATGTACAGATATTTATTCGATACTTAATTAAATTCCTATGTTATAATACTATGATTGTTACTTAAAGGGATTATTGTCTAAAGTTTAAGCTATAAGCTACATATCTATATAATAATATTATTTAATCCAAAATTAGAGGTTTATGTAGTGAATTTAGATAATAGTTGTTTAAATTGGATTCATTCGCTTACATAGAAATAATGCAGATTTATTCTTATGGTAAATGATGTATAAAACTAATCACTAAATTAACTTTAAAATAAAACATAGAGTAAGAAGATATATGGTAAACGATGCATCTAGGGAAAATATAGTCGAATATAGCTATTTATGTGTGTATTAGATCTAAATGATTTTACTCCAGCAGTTACACGTATAACAACAATAAATTAATCGATAACACTTAAGAGTTTAGCAAACTACATATCTAAGAAAAATATATTCTACAACATTAAAATGTAAAGTAGAAACCTGGCACCAAGACTTTCGGAAAACATGGGTGGTGATGTTGTTCCTCCCAACCAACTCTCAGAGAAGCCAAGTTACTTGCTCCAGAACCCCCGAGCCTATTCACTGAAACACAAGAGAAAAAATATTAATGTGCCATCTCTTGCATTTCATAGATGTTTAATCCTTGTCCAATCCCAGCATCTTGTTTCTTATCAGATATACTAATTTATAGTGTTCTTCCTAGGACTTGGTCATTTATGAGCCTCCTTCTCTTTAACACTCAACTATTAGTTGTTACCTAATTTTAGGGGATGATGCTCCTCCATCCTGAGTTCTCACTTGGTGGTTTTTTATAGTTTTCTTTTTCCTCTTGTGGGTAAGCAAACACTCTTCAATAGCTATATCCACTCTTGTCCCCCTTTCAACATATTTTATTAAATAATTTTTTTTATTACAAAATGTTTTATTCTTGACTTTTTTGTCAAACATAATAAAATAATAATAAAATAATAATAAAATAATAGTAAAGTATTTCCAGTAAAATTAATAATAATAAATAATTCTGGGAGTGTTACATACATCTCCTGTTAGAAGATAACACTGTCCTCGGTGTTATAACATTGTTTAATTCTTCCATTACACCTTCTTGGAACAAGTTTGGATATGCCTCCTGCATATTACTTTCCATCTACCAAGTAGCTTCTTCCGGACTAAGGTGATTCCATGCACCTTGACTTGTCCGACAATACAGTTCCGGAGTAAAATTTATCTCCTTTTGAGAATGCACTCTAGCCCCACTTGGAAATATCCTTTGGGTTCCACCTGGATTACATTTGAATCAATCACATGAGAATTATCATGAATATATATTTTCAATATAGAAATATGAAATACATTATGAATTTTAATATTAAATATTAACAGCTTTGTAGGTAGATTTAACAGGTATAAAATGAGCCACTTTACTTAATTTTTCAACCACAACCATGATGGAATCATGTTGTATGAAATTCTTGGGCAATCTAGTGATGAAATCCATACTGATTATCTCCCACTTCCATTATAGAATGGATAGTGGCTTTAACAATATTGCAGGATGTTGATGCTCTTATTTAACTTGCTGACATTCAAGGCAGTGGGATAAGTATTCAACCACCTCCTTCTTCAAATTTGTCCAAAATAAATATTTTCTGATCATAGTAATCATTTTCTAATAACCCGGATGTTCCGAGTATGGTCTTTTATGTAGTTGATCCATGACTGTCAGTTTAATTTTTGCGATATTTGGTATGTACGACCTGTTTGTATGCAACAATATTCCTTGTTGGTTTAGGATGAAATATGTTTTTACTTGATTTTGTTTGTTTTTAGCAGCCTTTTCCTTTAACAATTTATATTCTTTATCAAAATTTCCAGCGTTTAGAATCTGATTTTCCAAATTGGATTCATAGCTACTGCTTGCAAACAGTAAATTCACGTGACGACTTAAATCATCATCCACTTTATTTTATTTTCCTTTAATATTTTTTATTTCAAAGTCATACTCGCTTATAAAGGACAACCATCTTGCTTGTATTGTGTTCAAATTCTGTTGATCAAATAAATATTTAAGGATTATGTTGTCTGACATAAGTAAAAATTTTCTTCCAATTAAGTAATGTCACCACATTTTTAAGGTGTGAATTATAGTAGCAAGTTCTAAATCATGTGTTGCATAGTTTTTCTCATGATCTTTTAGTTTTACGGATTCATAAGCCACAACATAATTGTCTTGTAATAAGACTCCACCTAACCCTTCATTGCCATTGTTGGTACATACGATGAAATCCTTGAATGGATCAACAATATTTAAGATTGGGGTGGTGGTTAATAAGTGTTTTAGTTTGTTAAAACTTTCCTTTCATTTTTTTACTTCGCATGAACTTTTTACCTTTCTTTTGTAATGAGGTTATAGGGTAGGAAATCTTAGAGAAGCCTTCAATGAACTTCTGGTAGTATCCGGTAATGCCCATAAATGATCTGATATCACATACATTCTTAGGAACCGACCATTCCATGATGGAATTTACTTTGTTTGGATTGAATGAGATTCCATCCTTGGACACTGCATGTTTGAGGTATTGAATCTTATCTTTAAAGAAGACACACTTACTGAATTTTGCATAAAGTTGTTGTTCTCTTAGTACTTGTAAAACTATTTTAAAATCGTCTTCGTGTTCTTTTTCATTATTAGAGTAGATTATAATGTCATCAATGAATACAACCACAAAATTATCTATATAGTTACTTAATATGTTGTTCATAAAACACATGAATGCGTCATATGAATTTTTCAAGCAACCATGCATTACGACAAACTCATAGTGACCGTAATGGGTCATAAATGACGTTTTAAATATATCTTCATATTTTATTCTCATTTGATCATATCTGACTTTAATTCTATCCTAGGGGGGTGGGTATCAGTTCTTAATAGTCATTTTATTTAATTTCTTATAATCTATGCATAATCTTAGTGTTTCATCCTTCTTTTTCACTAACAAGACAGATGCTCCCCAGTGAGAGACACTTGGTCGAATGTATTTTTTATCGATTAGTTCTTGCAGTTGTGATTTTAGTTCCATGAGTTCTATTATATTCATTTGATATGGATATTTCGATGATGGTACCTCT
Organism: Pseudotsuga menziesii; assembly: GCA_001517045.1. NCBI lineage: Eukaryota > Viridiplantae > Streptophyta > Pinopsida > Pinales > Pinaceae > Pseudotsuga > Pseudotsuga menziesii. The sequence continues at coordinate 66,304 of LPNX010649007.1, forward strand.
CTAGGCATCAGATCAATTGTGAAGTCTATATCTCTTTTCGGAGGAAATCCAGGAACTTCTTCCTAAAATATATCTTCGAACTCCTTTAAAACTAGTATGTCTTCAAGTTTAGGTTTGATATAATTTTCAAGAGAATTCATTATATAAAATGTGAATACTTTACATCCTTTTATTACTAACATTTTCATTTGCAAAGCAAATATTTCTCTGATGGTTACCTTCATATGAATTCCTTTAACTTTTATTTTGTTCCTATTATTGTCAATACATGTAAATGTTTTATCAAAATAGTTTAGCAGAAATTTATGCTCCTCTAACCAATCCATTCCTATTAATAAATCATAGCATCCCAAAGGAAATACATTTACATTAGCATGCATAAGGAAACCATTCATCATTAACTTACAATTTCTAACAATACTAGTAACTTTTTGTTTTGTATGAGTGGCTAACCGTACTATCCATGGCTTATCAAACTTTTTAGGTACCAATTTGAATAAATAAATTATTCTAGGTGAAATATAATTCAGGATTTCATCTGGATCAATGAAGATAGAGATAGGTTGGTTTTTTATCATACCTTCAATTTCGACCATAGAAGTATGGTGTTCTGCTTGTTGATTTTCTAGTACAAAATAGATTCTGGTCATGCTCCTTTACATGTCTCCAATGGTAACTCCTTGTATAGAATGCACATTAAAATTATTTTTCCTTACTGGGAAGTCTTTAAAGTAGTGTGGCCCTCCACACTCCCAACATTTTAAAGTTTCCTTCTGTGCTGATTTTTTATTAGGAACATTTGAAGGTTCTTTAAAAGCAGAGTTTTGGGGTTTCAAGTTTTTATAGTTATTTCCCTGGTACCCCCTGTAGTTATTCTCTAAATTTTTATGGTATTTATTTTTATTCTTTTTTGGATCATAGTTATTTGGCCATTTATTCTTCCAAACTGGCATGTTTTATCTTTTATTCTTATTCTAGTCGTAACAAAAATTTTACTTCCTCATCACTTCCTATAGCGTCTTTGGATTGTCATATTCAATTCGTTCTTCAAACATGAGGGGAAAAAATATGAGGAACCGATATATCTTTGGTTTCTCATCAGTTATGTATGGGACATAATGAAGTAAGCTTAATAACTTACTATAGATTTCTTTCATCGTCATGGCCCCTAGCCTTAGGTCATAAAACTCTTTTGTCTTTTATTCATAATATTGTTCAGATAAGTACTTTCTTTTGAAGAGTTTCTTTAAATTTTTCGAGGTTGAATACCTCTCTTTGATACCCTTAACTTTCTTTATGTCTTTCCACCATATATATTCCTTTTCGGTTAGATTATAGATGGTCATTTTAGCCTTCGATTCATCTGAGCAATTATATATTTGGAAGTACTTTTTCATTCCAGATAGCAAGACCTATGCCTCTTCTCCCTTCTTGATTTCCCCATTAAACATGGGTGGTTTGATTTTTTTGAACTCCCGAAATATTTCCTCATAGGGTATGTATTTTATTTTCTTTTTTCTTATTGTCGATGCTTTCTCTTGACTCTTGCTATTTTCTGTGGTGTTTAACTAACTCTTCACTTGAAGTGTCGGGTTTATGGCTGGAAAATTTCAGCTTCCTACCCTTACATTTATTGTAGGTGGAAGTTTTAGGTAGTTCATGTTCATATTATTTATTTTTATCCTTTTCTTAATTATGTATTTTTTCTAACAAAATAGTTTTTAGTTCTTCTTGAGAGTTTAGAATTCGCTCGTTCTCTTCCTTAACCTTTCTCAGTTCATATCTTAGTTCATTAACAATCTATTTTAATTTATATTTATTATCATTATTTTCATTTAGATCTAACCGGAATTCTCCATCCCTTAAGTTAACCTCTTCATTATTTAGAGGATGTTTTGGGCGAGGTTCCTCTTCTCCAAACATTCTCGCATTTGCCATGTTTCATGCAAAATATATTTGTACTTCTCTTTGTTGCGTGTAAGAGAATTTTAAAAAATAAATAAGAGTTAGTTTGTTGTTTTCTATAACAGTTTTTTGTTGATCCTATTTAGGCCTAGTTCTAGAACTATGCTCTTATACCATTATGTCACACACCTAATAATCGTACATAATTTTTTTTACATGTGTTAGTTTTACATTTACTTAGCAGTATTCTATATTTATATTATTGTTGTCTCTAATGTCTAGTGTTCCTATGCTTATGACAAGGTTTCTGACTTTTAATATATCTACTTCCTTCCATAATTTTCATCCATACAACTTCAAGTGATGTATTTTGATTACTTGTTCATGCATTTTATTATCTTCAAATAAGGGTTAACCTTGGTGTTAGCACTTAGAATTGTACCCAAGGTTGTGGAAGGTGAATCCCAAGGTAATAGAAAAACCACATTAAGAAAGGGATTTGGATTCTTCCTTTCTAGAGATGGATCTCTCACGGATTTTTAACAGGGACAGACATAAAAACAAAACAAATTTCATATTAAGTTTGTGGTCGAAACAAAGAAAGCATACATTGGGATATGGAGTCACAAAGATTTTATGAATCACATAATTGTTTGCGCATGAATTTATACAAAGGAAATGTAGCACTCGGTTACAGTCAAAATGTGGTTGTTCTGGTGATAAAGAAAAAAGAATGACAGTCCATCAATATAGAGAATCAAGAGATGAATTCTGCATCAGATTTGGTTGGAAGATTTTGTGGATATCTTAAACAATAGACATGGCATAAACATGTATGAATTCTGAAATTATAACAAACTCGTTCCATATATGAAAGAAAACATAATGGCAATTTTAACAGAAAGACATGCACATAAGAAAGAAAAATACAGGCTGTAACTACGAAATACAAAGGAATATTTATAGCAACAGGCCTGCATTCAGCGCTGTCATTTTTATTAAGGGAAGATCTCAAAATACATAACCAAGAACCTAACAGGATCCAGCCCCATCTTCCTCTATTAAGGGTATATTTATAGTATCATAGGATCCTGAGACCAACCTTGAAATAGAGCCAAAATGAGTTACAACATGGGAAACAAAATCCTAACAAATGTCGAACTGGCAGATTTTCCATGATCATAAAAAAAAACAAGAAAGCATGCTGGGATGGGCATGGTGGATCAAAGAGGAAATTTGAACACCTAGAAACCATGCATGTTAAATGAAAATGATGGTTCAAAGAACCTTCAAGGATATGCAACAATTTCAATCTATGCGTTCATATTCACCTACATAAATGCTTCTATACTGTTGATCTCCGTGAGATTCATCCTACACCATCGATCTAGGATCAGGGATGGAAGAGTATTTTTGGACAGTCGATCGTGTGTATTGTAGAAAATATATTTTCACCTTTCCATGAACAAATTTATGTCTTTTCCATATTCCTCCTTTCTGCTTCCACACTTTTGCTTCCTCCTTTAGCAAAAATTGGAATACGAATCCTCCAAATTTCTTCGCCGAAACTTCTCCTCTTCCATTTTCTCCTTTCTGCTTTTGCCCTTCCACTTCTGCCTTTCATAGAACATGGAACACAAAAGGAGGAAATACCAAATTTTATGACCGAAAATTTCCCCTTCTGCTTCTTCCTTTCCTCTTCCGCATTTCGTGGAAAGAGGAGCGCAGAAGATATAAATACCAACTTTTAGGACCGAAATTTGTCCCTTCCGCTTCCTCTTTTCTACTTCCTCCATTTCCTTTATGTACCATTGATCTTTTTGGGAGCTCTCTGAACCATCAGATCTCAGACTACGCAAAGCGGAAGGTGGAAGTTCTAACTCTTTACAACGAACTTTCTAGAATTTTTCACTTCCGCTTTCGACTTCTGCCTTTGGCGGAAAATGGAAGGCAGAAAGCGGAAGTGAGGTTTACCAATTTTCACCTTCGAAACTTGTATTTCCGCTTTTATGCTCCTGAATTTTCCTTGGGAGGAAATCATTTGTATCCTTTGTTGTTTTTTTCTCTATGCATTTAGGTTTTCCATTCCCTGTCATCATTCAACTAGGTGCGTATTTCTTCATATACATGCATTTTCAAGGTCAAAAATCAAAATATTTTAAGTATTTGGGATTTATAATCTAGAAATGTCCCTTCAAACATCTGCAGACCCTCATCAACATTATTTAAGGTCTTATGATATGAAAATTTACAAACTTTATTCCTCCTTTCACTGGCCAAATCCTTTACCACTAGCTTAGCCCAAAAATGGTGCTAACACTTGGCATAGTTAAACTATTGAAGGATAAGACCTGCCTCTAAACATGAAAGGATTAGGGTTTGTAAAGTTTGGTTTCTACCACGGTTCTCTCTTACCATGAATAAAAGAGGGTTTGAAAAATTGTACAGGCATGTAACTACATGGTTTTGTACTTACGACCTCTCTTGCAGATCTTACAAGTTGATTTTGAATGCATTTCTTTAAATATTTTATGTACTTGTATGGTTACTATATTTATCATGGTTTTTTATTCAAATTATAAACACCCTACATGTTACTAAGTGATTATGGTTTTTAAGTTTTTATTTTAAATTTCTAAAACAAACTTTCCCAATACCTTAGCCTAACCAACGACTAGGGTATGGTATTTGTGTTAGCATGTTGTATGACCTTCTATAGAGGAGTATGGGGCTAGTCATGTCCCACTATGACATTCAACCCCAACCAAAATTTGTAAAGGTTTAAACATCAAGGTGATAGTTATAACATGTGGTTTTTCCAACGAGAAGTTTGATCTGAAAAAATATAAGGTTATAAACATAAACCCGATGATACAAGGTATATGTTATGATTGGTTTTGTTTAAATCATGATCCAAGTTTTAAAAGATAAAAGATATGCTATAAATTTTTGTCCTTGGTTGACATTAAACATGTCCTGGCTGTGAGTTGGAAGTGCAGAAAGGACCCATGAGACACTAAGGGATATGATCCCTGCCATACACATGGAGGGTTAGAGTTACTTGAAGCTCGAAAAGGGTTTTTGATGGTCATTACTTGGTCCTTGGCTGCATTGGTAAGCTGGGTGGTGGGAGACTGTGTGCGGCCAATATATGGAACTAGATTTAGTTTTTGCTTGCGTTCATGGTGCATAATGCTGCATTCTTTCTCTACTAATGTATTTTGTGTGAGGTAGTCTCTGCTAGTGGTTGTCTCGAACAAATATTCATCGTTGCAGCTTTGATGAGCCATACTAGTCTCCCAGCCATGTGTCTAGCCTGTCTCAGCAGGTGAGTAAGTTCAAATGCTGTAAATGTTTCCTCCAACTTTCTAACTATTCTGATGAACAATATTGAGGGTTTAAAGGTTGACAATGCAGTTTATGGAGGGACAAGGGGATTGAAGGAGAAGACCCCTTCCTCTCGTGGTCAACATTCCAAGGTAAGGAAATTTATGTAATATTACTTCTATTTACAACTTATTTAAAGGGTGGAACTAGGTACTAAAGGATTCAGGGTTTAGTGTAGGCCTTTGGTACTAGAGAGGAAGCGACGGGGTCACCTCCTCACAGGCCTGTTTCTTCGCATGCCCAATTAAGTTAATCTAACCTTGCATCGAAAGGTTATTTAGTGGTCTCTTTTATTTAAGCCACTACATGTTGAACCCTTATTATTTGGTTGCATGTACCCTAGGTGAGACTTCAGGGGACACAACAACATATAAGTGGTTACTCTTCCTAGAATCTCAGATAGACATTTAGTTGAGCGTTGAACTCCCTCTCGGGTTTGTGTTGGTTTTAAGACCTTTTTGTGGCACTGTAATGAATTAATTTTCATTTTTTAAAACCCTGCTAGGGTTTTTTAAGTGCCTTGAATGATTCTTACTCATGTATAAGATTTGATGAGTTTGGTTTAAAGTTGAAACCATTAGTATGGCCCGGTAACCACTCTATGGCATGGATTATA
>LPNX010649007.1:73335-106651 GCA_001517045.1 Pseudotsuga menziesii
ATGACCTTATGATCATGGATAGGGTACATGTCTCTTTTGTTTACAATATCTCTTTATTATATAGTCTACTTTAAATATGCATTACGATGGTAGCTTTACTTGGAAATACTTACGACCATCTTGTATGTTTTTAAATCTTATGATGTCATTTTCCAGATTGGAAATTCAATTAATTTATTTGACCTATCGATCTCTATGCGTGTAGCCGAATCTATTTTTCTTTATCTTTTTCAATAAGGTTTATACAAATTCAAAATAAAGTCTTGTTTGTGTTTAAATCAATTCAATATGTATGGGACTCGATCCCAAGTGTTCCGTGAGTATCGAGACCCATCTTAAGAAGGGAGTGAGGCCCTGCCTTTGTATATTAATGGCATTTAATTTTACTGTGGGTTTTTAATTATTTTTTCGAAGGTTTTTAAATCTCCTTATGGAAATCATGATGTGGATCTTTACCACCTCCAAATACTCTGTCATAAGGGATACTATGCAAGATGGTGTATTGAAAACAATGTATAGATTTATCATGCATAATTTATTGTTTTAAAAGAGGGATTCAATCCCACGACTATCATGTGAGTGTGAACTGCTTTGCTTGAAGAATAATTTGGTAGCCCCAACATGGTCTTATCGAAAAATATGGGCTTCGGTCATGATAATAGATATGATAATTAAATTATCATTAAGTTTTTCGATTTGACTAAAATTGTTATTTCATTATCTAAGTACACTAGTAAATGCTAAAGGATATTTGATCGATTAAATTTGTATTATATACATGAGGGGATTTGATCCCATGAATTGTATGCAGTCTGATATGTTTGATGGTTTTGATATAAGAGTCCCTTCAAATCTACTGTAAGGTATGAGATCTGATTACAATAAAACTAATGATCTTCGATCCAAAAGCTTGTTCTTTGCAAGGATGAAATGTTAAGGGAATAAAGGTATTGTAGGATACCTGTAGCTAAAGGGATCTATTAGTAAACATATTTTGATAAAATGTTATCTAGATCCTAGTTTGAATATGAAATATATATAGTCTTATTATAGTATTTCCAATGTAAAAAGTTACGATATTTATCCATGTTTTTTCCTGTACAGATATTTATTCGATACTTAATACATAATTAAATTCCTATGTTATAATACTATGATTATTATTTAAAGGGATTCCTGTCTAAAGTTTAAGCTATAAGCTACATATGTATATACTAATATTATTTAATCTAACAATAGAGGTTTATGTAGTGAATTTAGATAATCATTGCTTAAATTGGATTCATTCATTTACATAGAAATAATTTGCATATTTATTCTTATGACCAGACATTATAAAACCAGTCGCTAAATTATCTTTAAAACAAAACACATAGTAAGAAGATATATGGAAAATTATGCATCTAGGGAAAATACAGTCGAATATAGCTATTTCTGTGCGTATTAGAGCTAAATAATTTTACTCTAGTAGTTACAATTATAACAATAATAAATTAATTGATAACATTTAAGAGTTTAGCAAACTACAGATCTAGGGAAAAAATATTCTACAACATTAAAATGTAAAGAAGAAACCTGGCACCAATGCTTTGGGAAAAAAAGAGTGTGGATGTTGTCCCTCACAACCAACCTCTAGAGTAAGCAAGCTACTTGATCCAAAACACCTGAGCCTATTCGTTGAACCACAAGAGAAAGAGATTAATGTGCCATATCTTTCATTTCATAGATTTTTAATCCGCATCCAATGCTAGCCTCTTGTTTCTTATGGACATACTAATTTATAGTATTTTGCGTAGGACTTGGTCATTTATGAGACTCCTTCTCTTTAGCACTCAACTAGGAGTTTTGACCTGATTTTAGGGGATGACACCTCCTACATCCTGATTTTTCACTCAGTGTTTTTTTAAACTTGTCTTTTTCCTCTTGTGGGTTAGTAAACACTCTTTAACAACTATATCCACTATTATCCCCCTTTCATCATATTTTATTAAATAAAATTATTTTGATCACAAAATGTTTTATTCTTTACTTTTCTGTCAAAAATAATAAAATAATAATAAAGTCACTTCCAATAGAATTAATAATAATAATTAGTTATGGGGTTGTTACATACATCTCATCTTAGAAGATAACACCATCCTTGGTGTTATAACTTTTTATTATTATTTCATTACATCTTCCTAGAATAAGTCTAGATATGCCTCCCGCATATTACTTTCCATCTCCCAAGTAGCTTCTTCGGGACTAAGGTTATTTCATTGCACCTTGACTTGTATGATGGTACGGTTCTAGAGTAAAAGTTCCCTCCCGTCGAGAATGTGCTCTAGCCCCACTTGGAACACTCCTTCAGGTTCCACCTCGATTACATTCCAATCAATCACATTAGAATTATCATGAATATATATTTTCAATATAGAAACATGAAAGATATTATGAGATTTAATATTTGGTAGTAGGGATAACTGGTACGCGACCGACCCCACTTTAGCTAAAATTTTGATTCACCTGCAATACCTGGGTGTTAGGTTTTAATACTTTCCCAGTCTTAAAGAGATTTTCTTGGGATTTAAGTTTATATATACATGATCACCCACCTAGAACTCTCTAGGAGTTATTTTTAGATCAACATATATTTTCTTCCTGTCTTGGGAAACCTTCAAATTTTGTTGTACATGTTTCACGGTTAGCTCCATTTCTTTTAATAAATAAGGTCCTGTCATTAATCTATCAATAGGGCTGCTCCATGAGATTGGATTATTACATTTAAACTGACATAAGATTTCAAATGGACTCATAACTGCATAAACTTGGAAATTATTATTATAAGAAAAATCTACTGAGTGTAGGTAGTCTTCCCACTTACCTGGTTTGTCGATAACATACATTCTTAGCATTTCTTCTAGAATTTGATTTACTCCTTCAGTATTCCTATCTGGTTGTGGATGATATGCAGTAATGATTTCTAACTGGGTACCCAAGCCTTTAAACAAGAATTTCCAAAAATTACCTGTAAACTTTTCGTCTCTGTCTAAGAATATTACTTTCAGCATGCCATGTAGCTCAAATATTTCTTTCATGAAGATATCTTCAATATTAACAGCTTTGTAGGTAGGTTTAACAGGTTTAAAATGAGCCTCTTTACTTAATTTTTCGACCACAACCATGATGGAATCATGTTGTCTGAAATTATTGGGCATTACGATGATGAAATTGTTACAGAGAGAAATTCCTATGGCTTGGGGTACCACAATAGATAGCTTGACTCTAGAAATCAATCCTTTCCAACTTTAGCTTGAACTGATAAATTACTTCCTCAACAACAAGTAAACAATACAAGCATACTATATATATTGATGTTAGATCTATTCTAGCATATATAATCAACAATGTATAAGCATTTGAAAACATTCCATGGATAAAATATTCATTCAAACATACATTATTGGACAGGAAAAGATATTTCTATTAATATAAAATAGAGATTACAATAGATACAACCTCTATTGGAACGTCTACGAATCGGAGAAACTGAATCCCCCACTTGGGCCTCCACCACCTCAATCCTCCATCTCTCGATAGCAAGCTCACAACCAAAAGGAAAGCTTGGGAAGAACACAAAAGTGCTCCAAGGGACAAAGGGATGCAAACTCAAGCATAAGTTCTGGCAACAATGGACTATAGTTTCTTTGCTCTCAATTCTCTCATATGCCTTCAACGTACCATAGAGTTCCTTATATAGCTTTTCAAAGGGGTGATGAAAGGTTGAATCCGAGCGATCTCAAGGAATAGGGAAGTCTAGGAGTCAAGTGAGTCGGATCCATGTCAAGGAAAACTCCAAAAGGATTTGGATTTTGTACACATCCTGATGTACACGGTTTTAGGGGTCAAAACTGTGTATATATGCGATTAAGGGTTTAAAAGTCGTGTGCATCATTTTTCACATGTTTTTAGGGATGTTCAAGGAAACATTAAAGGACAAAAAATGGTGCACGGGGTCTAAGGAGTCTGCAGAGGGATAGGAGAATGCCATACAAAGTGTGATTCACCTGGAGTGGTAAAATAAGCTATAAAAAATTCCCCCTAATGTGTGAGGTCAGAGGGGTCATACGATGGCCGAAATACATTATAAGTCCATCCCAGAAGTGGAGTGATGAAGAATCCCAAATGGAAGACCAGCCACCCAATCAGCATAGTACAATGATACAACTCTGCATATAACTGCAAATACATATAGCAGTCCCAGATACACAAGAGTACAATGGCCATGAATAGGCATGATACATAAGTGGTCATCGCCACGTACAATATACATAGATCAGAATCTCCATGATGAAGATATATAAAGGACCATGATCTCCATAATGGTTGAAGATATATAATAGATCAAGATCTCCATAGTGGCTGGAAATGTCTGACATATACTGGAATCAAGTCACGAGAGATGAAATCTCATGAACACTGGCACGATCAAGGAGGTAGCATATAAGAGATGCCACCAATCTGGAAAGTTTTCTACACAAATTGCTACAAGTACATGTCCTACTATGTGAATAGAGGTGTCAAGGTCGAACATAGTAGTCCATCATTTGATTACTGGTCATTAATGTATACCGTTAACAGACACGAGATCACCCACCGATAATGAAAATGGGAATCAAGGTACTAGAGTGCAAACTAACAAGTGTGAATAAATGTGTTGAGGTCAAACACTTAAGAGGATCCATCGATCAGGGGACATTGATGTATTCCAAAAGATTGTTGATGGCAAGAGAACCTGCCACTGATGACTGTAAGTCTCAAGGAACTCAAAATGACTCTAGATTCCAATCCCAGAATAAATGATCTGAAGTCGATGGGATGAAATCCACTGGAAGGAGGGAATTAAGGCATCCCACATCATCCAACACAAGGTACTCAGCAAAGTTATATAATGTGGAAGGACTCGATCATAAAGTGAACGAACCAGTAACTGTATCGGGAATGGCTGACATGCAAAGTAAAGATAACTGAGGAATGGCTGACTCAGGCTTCAAATTCCTTTGAACAAGAGCATAACAGTGTATGGTGACTAAATAAAGGTAGCATAGACTTGATATACAAACTGGGACATCTCTGCGACACAGGAGGCATCAACAGAGGCTCCATGGGGACTGGAAGCTTAACTAGTCGATGGAGATAAACTCAGATAAATGAGTACAGCTCCTAAAGTCAAACTATAAACCCAACCAATGGATGTGATATATAGTGATTTGTTCGAAGGCGACACAAATCGACAGCTACCAAATATAACATCTTTCCTTGTCTAGCTTTTTGGTTTTTTGATTTTTTTTGGACTTTTTCAAATATTTAAAAATCTTGAAAAAGAATAAAATTGCTTTATAGTTACAGACTAGGAGGAGACGAGTGTCATAAGGGAAAACAAACTAGTTCCAAGTAGTGGAACATACCTATGCTCAATGCAAGGATACATGAGTAGGATATTGACACTCGAGGGAAAATATCCTCCCGGTAAAAATGGAATCAAGCTGCAAAAGATATAAAAAAATGGCTCTGCATGGCTAGACATGAGATAAGCTCAAGCTATATGGATGAAACGCAATGTCAGGGAAGCCAGCATAAAGCTCAATAAGGCAAGAAAAGCTCATGATAATGCATTCACAACTTGACATGAGGGAGCCCTGAGGGAAATAGGCCAGCAAAAGATCAAGAGGAGTATTAGGCTCTTGCAAACTGTCATGGCAGTACTATACAACGGACTCCCATACCCTAAAGGAGAAAATGTCAGCATGGGCACCAAATGAAAATAAGGCACTAACTAGGGTACCCATGTAAGGTGAAGCTCTACCACTCATATCATGCCACTTCTAAAACATCAAGAAGGTTCCATGGTATAATAGAGTGGGTTTGTACCTAAGGTTATGATGAAATGGTCATAATGTCATGCAAAATGCAAATGGTGATGAAACCTAACCTATATGCCATTTTAGACATGATACCTGAGATCGGAACGAACGGGTCAATCCAACGGAAACGGCACTGAAAAAGGTCCTCTACATCATGAATTAGGTCAAAAATGGTCCAAAATGATTAGAAATTATCGAAACTATAGGAAAGGGGGTAAAAAATTTGAAAAATTTGAAAAATTTCTATAAATAGTAAACAATTCAAAATATTATAAAACATTTGAAATTTTTACCCAATTGAGCTCAGATTTTCAACAGCGAATTCCAGGAGATCCAGCTGGCGGAATCCACTACCGTTTCTTCCAGGTACTTACCCATGCTCTTCTCTTCCATTTCACTGCAATTTTTATCAAATTCCATGGTCAATTGAGTTTTTTAGGCCAAACTAAAAAGGGCGCTATGGCCCATGCAAAAATCAAGGGTTTTTCCACGTATAGGGATGGATATAGGCAGAAAATGCCCCCAAAGCCGCGTACATACATGGCTGTTTGGAAAACAGTCGCGTATGAGGCCACGCATAAGGTTTTTTAAGTAATATAATGGTTAAATTTGTAATTTCTTGTGTAGGATGGTCCTAGAGTGGAGAGAGTGTGAACATGGTGAGGTAGAGGAGGTAGTAAGGGTCAATCTAATGGCTCAACAAGCTCTATGTGCATGTGGACTCTACAAGTTTTGGTGTCTTGGTGGTTGAGGGCCAAACCAAGACTATTGCATATGTTGGTGGATTACTATGATCCAGACTCTAAGTCCTTCCAGATAGATGGGATGTCCCTCACTATAGAGGTGGAGGACATATACTTCATTACAGGGCTTTCCCGACGGGGGAAAGTAGTGAACCTTCATTCTCATGGTGGGCCAGGAGGTGGCCTAAATATCGATGAGTACATTGCGGTGTACTGCGATCCAGACACAGAGAAGGTGGGGAGTCAGGTCCCTACCAATGCTATATAGGTGCTGGGCCTAAAGGCCATCCTATTGACATTGGGCAGGATAGAAGGCTTGGCCTCACTCCACCAGGCCTCGCGGCCTCTAATGTTCTATGCAGTGGAGTGCATGAGACCCATGATTTATGACTGGAGCACTACACTACTAAGCAACATGAAACATTAGCTCAGTGAGTGTAAGGCAGGAAGAGTAGGAAACTTCGGTTTCAGTAGTATTTTGAGCACATTTTTCTTCGATCGTGTTCCAGGATTGAACCCCAGAGTTGACATTCCTCTTCATGGGGTTCGAGATCTGGCCCAACAACGTTGGGAAAATGTGATGTGCAGACTAAGGGGAGGTAGGGTGGCCAACCCCTATCCAGGTGACTTCTTTTTGTGGTGGTGACAAAAGATAGTTTCCATTGATTGCTATCCCTATGCGGGGATCGATTTCCAGGGGGAGCCTGGACATGCCGCTACCACCAAGATCGGCATATGGCAATATAGGTAACGAATCTTGACCCTCTCTTTTTTTATTTTTGAGTTATTTAATTTTTTGTGTTTTCTGATTATATGGAATCAAAAGACATATTTTTGTGTGCCAATACATAGTGACATCTACCATTTGTGTGCAGATGTGGGACCACAGCGGTCGGAAGGCTTCCCTCATCACAGACGCAGGGGAAGAGGAGATGATATCACGGGTGTGGATGCGGAGCGGACGCTCCAGAGCATTCATACCAATTTTGTGAGGTTGGCACATAGGTTTCCCATGGTGCAAGTCGAGGACTTGCCTGAGGCTATGCAGTGCCAGGTGGGGGGTGTACCACGAGCATGGGTGTGATTATTTTGACGGCTAGCTAGAGCCGTATTGACCTTCCATGATCACAACCCCCCTCCTCCTCCACAGGATTAGATACCTGGGAGTCTATACATTTTGTAATACCGTGTATTATATGTTGGTGGCTTGAGAGCCCCATTTTTGTATCATGACACTATGTATTACCACATTTTGTATGTTATATAAAAATTTTTATGGTGATCAATTTATTTATTTACATGTGTAAAAATTGTTTTTGTGATGAACTTATTGTGTATGAAACAAATGCCAATCTAACACGTAGTTAGCATATGAGTCGGCAACTTGATTATTAATTATTGGAATGTGTATGTATGTTATATTATCAAATTGTCCTTCTAATAAGCTCACACATAAGAATATTTTTAATAACATCAGATTTCTAACATGGTACAAACCATTAAGCTGTGACACTATTAACTCTGAATCAAGACGTACCTCAAGAGATAGAACGCCATGTGAAATGGCATCCCGTAGAAGATGGAAGATGGTCACAGACATATGCCTCCTGAAGATAGTACCTGACCCATAGGAGTATAAATCACCCAAGAAACAGAGGCTAAGTGTTGAGTGTGATGGCTTGCACCATCTGCGAATCCTATGTAGGTGGAAGATTCCATTGACATCTGCCAAAAGAAACGGAAACTAATCACAAACCCGATCACTATAAGAAAAAGACCTAACTATGCAAAACTGTAAAATAATATATAATAACCAGCCTTGGCTAAAAATCATGCATATTACTTCTTGATATTGAGCCCATTTCTAGGCTCTACCAAGGTCGTTCCCTCGTAATCTACTAACACATAAGCACCCTTCTCTAACACATGTTTGACCACATAAGAACCCCACCACATGGAATTAAATTTTCCTGCCCCCAAGGGTTCTTTTAGTTGATCTCACAAAAGGACCAAGTCTCCCTCACTAAAACTCCTTGGACATACAGACTTATCGTACTGGACCTTTATGCAATGTTTATTGACTTGTAGAGCCACCAAGGCATCCCAACGCTGCTTATCAAGTTGCTCAAGGTGGACCAAATGCTCCTCCAATGGCGAAGTGTCTCGTAAGAGTTCTACAGCTAGCTTCAAAGAAGGAATATCGCATTCAACCGACAACATCAACTCCACTCCATGTACAAGTTGATTTGGAGAAAAACCCGTGGCAGTCTTAACAGCGGTTCTATATGCCCACAAAGCAGGATATACCATGATGTGCCAATTATTCTTGCTTTGTGTGATGGTTCGCTGGAGAATGGATTTGAGTGATTTATTCACTACTTCTACCTATCCATTTGCTTAAGGGTAGTAAGAGGAGGAATGCTCTTGCTTGTACCCTAACTTTGATGCCAACTCTTCCATCAAATGGTTTTGAAAGTGCGAGCCATGGTCAGTGACAAGCTCTTTCAGAATTTCAAACCGAGGAATAATCTGGTTGAATATGAAGTGGGTGGCTGTCTCACCGTCAGATTTAATTGTAGGCATAGCCTCAGCCCATTTTGTGAAGTAATCAACAACCACTATGATATGATGATGCCCCCCAGCTGAAGCTGGGTTGCATTCCATAAAATCAATCCCCCACTTAGTGAAGGGACTGGCGGTGATAATAGGATGTAACAGGGCAGGTTTTGAGCACATATTACATGTGAACACCTGGCAAGGGTGGCACCTCTTGACTGCATATACACAATCCTTAAAGATCAATAGCCAGAAATAACCTGCTCTTAAGATATTTTGAGCTGTAGAAAGCCCAAATAAATGACCACCACACACCCCTCCATGGAAATCATTCAGCACTACCTCAGCCTCTTCATGAGTTAAACAACGTCACAAAATGGAATCTACCCCACGACGGTATAAAGTGTTATCCACTATGAGGTATTTCTTATACACGTGACGTAATTATCGTCATTCATCTCGTGAGAGGTGAGTAGGGACCTTCAATGTTTGTAAATATATTATGATATCCCCATACCGTGGGTCTAAAGTTGAGATTAAGAAGATGTGTTCATCGACAAACGTATCTTCACAAACCAACTCCTTGGCCTCACTCAGGAAATCCGATATAAGCTCTACAAAAATTAAAGACTTCTTCGATTTTACTGAAACAAATTTGAGATCGAATTCTTGTAGAATGACAATCCATTTATTATATTTTCCCCCAATCATCCTTTGAGTGAGGACGAATTGAAACGGATTGACATGGGCTACAACCAAGGTCTGGCGAAGGAGAATATAATGTCTCAATTGCTGAACCGCATGTATGGTAGCTAAAGCAAGCTTCTCGACATGAGAATAACTAATCTCTGCATCAATAAGGTTTCGGCTGAGATAGTATATGGCATGCTCTTGGAGCTCCTCATCCTCTTGAACCAAAACCATACCAATCGTCTCCATGGACACAGCCACATAAAGTAGAAAATCACGGCTATAGTCTAGGGGACTAATCACCAGGGCTGATGCTAGGGCTCACTTGAGTGCATCAAAGGACTCCTGGGCTCACTCATCCCAACAAAAGGTGGTGTAGTTCTTCAATAGATGCATGAAGCCTCTAGTCAAATTGGCAAAATTGACAACAAATCTTCGTAAGAAGTTTTCCATGCCTTGCAAACATTGAAGATGATGAATATTCTTCAGGGGAGACAATTGAAGTATTGCCTCAACCTTCAAATGGTCAACTCTTATACCCTCTTTAGAAATGATGAATCCTAACAAACAACCTGACTTCACACAAAAGGTGCAATTATGAGCATTTAACCTAACCAGATAATGCTAGCATCTTTTGAATACCAATATCAAGTGATAGGGATGACGCATTCTCATACAAGAATGAGCAGCTAGGTCATCCATAAATACTTCGATAATCAACTTGAGATCGTGGAATATCAAGGTCATTGCCCGCTGAAATGTAGCTCCAACGTTTTTAAGGCCAAAAGGCATTTTTCAATATGCAAAAGTTCTCCAAGGACAAATAAATGTAGTCTTATGTTGGTCCTTAGGTTTAATTTGTATTTGATTATATCCAGAAAATCCGTCCATAAAGGAAAAAACCTCGCTACCTGCACACTCATCCAAAATCTAATCAATAAATGGTGTGGGGAAATTGTCCTCAGGACAGGCACGATTCAAATCACAGAAATCAGTACATATGCGGATCGCTCCCTCCTTCTTATCCACCACAATGGGGTTTGAAACCCACTCCATCAAGGGAATGGGATAGATAAAACCGACTTTTAACAGCTTTTCTATCTCTCCCTTAATCACAGGTGCTTTCCTAGGATTCACCGCACGCAAGCATTGTCGAATAGGCTTAGTGTTGGGATAATTATTAATCTCATGCTCGACAATACAAGGGTTGATACCTGGCATTTCATCATAAGACCAAGCAAAGATATCATGTAATTATTTAAATAGCTTGGTGTATTCTTGAATCTCAGCATGGGAACATTCCACCCCAATATAGACATTCTCTATCCTACCAAGATCGCGAGAGATATTGATAGGAATCGTTGAAGATATTTTTTCCATGTTTCCATCAGTCATCAGACCAAGAGAGGTTAATGGAACCATAGGACTACCAACTCTCTCACTAAGAATCACCCTAAAGTCCTCATGCTCCAAGCGGTCAAGATCAGGAAGAAAGTAAGATCTATGATGGATTTCCTCTCATGATGGCTCAAATATCGACATAGCCTCAATAATCACTTCATCTGAAGGGAAAACCATATCAAGGTAGTCGTGCACATGAGAAGACTGCACTACCCATGCTGGCAGCACATAAGGGTCCTCCTCCTCTGTCCGTGAAGAGGAAGGACTAGGCTCTGCAACACACTTGAGATTAGCTTGATAAGCTATCATAGTTGCAAGCAATGACACGTCCATCACAATGGGCTCACTCAGAGTACTCGGTGTAGGAATAATCCAAGGATCTTCCATATGACTCGTGCGAAAAGACACTGATCTCATAGATGTCGAAGCCTCACCGGAACTAGACCCTATCATAAGAATTGGTGTAGGACAACTAAAGCTTCCCATGAGGGATGGATACATGCCTACACCCACACTCCCAGTTGCCGGCTGAGAGTGCTCAATGATTGGAATCAAAGCTCCCAAAGAGGTGGTAATAGATAGATTCTTGAATGTCGTTTGATCAATCGTGACTATCTTCCCATTAAATGGAAAGCATACAATGCAAAATAGGGAAGAAGCAATGGCTTGCACACTGTACATCCAATTCCTACCTAGCAAGAGATTGTAGTCAAGGGGCGCATCAACCACCTTGACCTCTATCGCAATGGTATTCCCTCCCAAATGGACTTTAAGGGAAGGAAGGATGTCGTGCAGCCTAAACGATCTCCCATCGAACGCAGTTAACATGGTCGCTGATTTAGACAGCTCAAGGGAACCTAAAACCTTCCAGCATGATAAAGACATCACAGAAGCGGCAGTGCCTTCATCAATCATAGTACGCTTGATGGTCATATTAAGACATTCTACATGAATCAAAAGAGACACATAGTAAGGAAAGAGAGACTGAAGTCCTATGGTTTCAAATTTAATCACAGAGGAAGAATCATCATCATTTACACCAAGGGAAGAAAGCAACACCTTCCTTTGTGAAGGACAACTCTGAAGCACTTCCAATGCAGACATCACACAAGGAGTGTGGCCCAAATCCTCGACAACTGAATAGTTCTGGGAGGCTCAGGCATTAGGATTGTGCCCCGAACGCTTAAGGAATCCCTTAGGAATGTGAGGTGCAACTTCAGGTTTATCCATAGGTTTCTCAATACGCAAAGGGGACCCTGGTGGATTAGGTTCCTTACCTGGGATGGGTTGTGATGAACCATAGTCTTTTGCATAGGTCACAACTTTCACAGCATGTACCATGTTAATGCAACCATGACCATTACCTTTTAGTGGATCCCGGTCACCACCAGACTGGTCATGGGAACTCAAGTTCATATTTTTATTGTGAGGTAAAGGGTTAGTTAGCATAGCTGGGCCCTGTGCCAAGAATCTCGAGGCCTCATCAATATGAGGGCACAAGTAAGTGAGGTGATTGTCCTTACATAACTTGCAAGGGAACTTAACCTTACATTTAGCTTGCTTGTCCCCCCTAGCATTACGGTCATTCTTTTCATTACTATTAGCATTCTCATTCTTATTCCCACCCTTACGATTATTCTTACCCTTTTTTCTATTCCGTCCCGGATGCTGGTTACCCTTCTGGTCTGATGATTGCACTAAAAGTACACTCGCCGTTTGGGTGGGTTGAGATGAAGCCAAAGCTTGTCCTGAAGCAGATTGGTTGGTTGAAAATTGACTAACTTGTGTTACAACCGAATCCATAGGTTTCGCACTTGCACAACCCACAATGCCATCGGCATGTGGTCCAGGTTTGACTTTGGGGTCGAAACTAGAACGCAGAGCATTAGGAATAATCTCATATAACAAACCAGACTGAGCATAAATCAAGTCCAATTCCTACGCCCTAAAAAACGCTTGTTCCTCATTTTGCACTCCAGATGTAGAAACATCATTCGCTATATATGGAAATAATGACTTGAGGAACCATTCAAGGAGGAATTCTGGCGGTATAAAGGCTTTAATTAACCTCTTCCATATACTCCACTCTTGGATATGATTTGAGATATGTGTGGCTTTATCATAATGAAATGTCGACAAGAGATCAGTACCAACGTCATAACGCACTGGTAGCTGGAAGTGGTTAAGAAAAGTCATCACAAGGCCATCAAACAAAGCGAATGCCCCCCTAGGTAGATCTATATACCATTTTGTGGCAGGCCCTGTAAGGGTGCGTTGAAATAGCCTTAAACAGATGGAGTCCTGGTGTAAGGAATTCGAAGAGCACCATAGGTGAAAGGTAGTAACATGTTCACTCAGATCCTTTCCTGCTTTTCCCTCAAAATTAGGTATGTCCAAGGGAAGCTTAGTAGGGATATCCGGCCAAGCTTGGTCATGAGCTACAGGCTCATTTGTCAATCTCAACAAATCAGGAAGATTCAGCGCCGTGAGGAAAGGGAGCCTAGGATGATGAGGTAGATGGACCACTCCCTAATAGTTCTAATTCACATAGGTCTGATTACCACCATGGCCTTGGCCATAGTGCCCTCCTCCCATTTGACTCATATAGGGTGGCATGGAAGGACCATAGTGTGGTGGAACTTGACTATTAGGAGCTACAAAGTGGTAATTTGGAGAATAAGCAGGTTCTTGATACCCGCTCCCATAAGGTGAAGAACCCTATCCATACTGCGTCCCATAATAGGGTCCATAAGTCATCTCATGAGATGTCCAATGAGACACTCCATAAGTAGGAACATCGACTCCATAAGTAGGAATATACATTCTGGAGGTAGGAATGTGACCTCTAGAAGTATGAGCATGACCTCTCAAAACAATGGGTGGTACATGAAGCCAAGACACAACCGGTCTAGTAACCGCAATACGAACATAACTTGTAGCAATGTTTCGGCCCGAAGGACCACCGAAATTAGGTGGAGGGTGAACATTTGAAGAACTAGGGATAGAGGATGGAGGGATCTGTGTAATTAGGTACGTACTATTCCCTATAGTCACTCGTCTCAGATCTAGTATCCTAATAGGATCACTAACCCTAGACTTAGGAGGAATATGTGATGTAACTTCCACCACCGGGATGGAAGGTGCAATGTGACTAGTGCTCCCAAATCTCTCCGCATGGTAAGAAATGAGAGTGACCCCAGGCATAGTGTTAGGATCAAACTTAGATTCGACATGAAATGCCAAATCATGTCTGGGAAAACCAGACATACCATAACTACCATAACTAGTGCTCGCGGGTTCAAAATGAGTCTCAGCATCCTCCGGCATTCCATACTGGTAGTGCGTCAATGGGGAATCGACCCTAGAGTGAGTAGGTCTATCATGAAAGGTTCCTATCTCAGAAATCCTGGGACCTAACTTATCCAAGTTGGGTGAAGGATCATAGGTAGGAGTAAACTCCCCATCTTCCACTTGAATGGGAGAAGGTGGTTCAGGAATACCTTCTATATAGTCTCCCATGGTGTGTGAATCAATGTGTGAAGTAGTCTGCTTGGACTGTATAGGTCTCTCTCCCAAAGGAGGAGGAGATGTAGAAGGAGAAAGTCCTACTAAATGATGAGAACGGCGAGGAGTCGCGCCCGAATCCACAATGACTCAAAAAATAGAAAAGACTCTCTATTTACGCAAACCCTAGGCAAGATATCGTGCACAGAGCAATCACCAATAAAATATAAAGCCAAATGCAAGAAATCAAGGGTAGGATAAGTGAGATCCCAAATGAAGTAGGTATGTCTCGCCTAGGAGAGGCCTGACACTCCCATACCCAATAAGCAGAGGTACGTAACCAATTATTATGGCCCTCAGCTTCAACGCATAAAGTGACTGTGCTGTCCGACCCTAACCTAGCCGGGACACCTACAGAATAACCCTTGCAAAGTACCCCGTCGATATCCTAGGTAAGGCCACTAAGGTCACCTCAATATAATCAATGCTCAAGTGGACAGTCGCAGGCAGGATTAACCGTATGGGTAGGGTAGCAAAGCCCAAAACTCTCGAAAGAGCCCCTAGATATGAATAGAATCCTAGAAATATCTCCGGTGCTACTCAGTTATGACTAGGGGTCATCCCAATCAATAAATGCTCACATTGCCTCGTGCTTAACTCCCTTTTGAGAGGAGGATCCTGAGAAACACTGGTTATACCAAGGATTTCACACACTCACCTGGACAGACACATACATGTTGTTGTTTAGTGGTCTTGGAGAATTTACTCACAATGATCTATTCCAAGACCCTAAAACCTAATCTTGTTGGTGCACCCTATAAAATAAAAGAGTGTAGTTCATTTTAATTAAGCGTTGATTTTAATTGGCTTTATTACTCAAAAGAGGGATATGGCTGTGCAACTAATGGTGTTATGACACAAAATGAAGTAAAATGCACACCTAACAATCAATGCAAATGCATTGTATCCATGAAAATAGGGTATGCTAATATGTGAAATGCACAATTTTTCTTCAAATGATGATTGCAAGCTTTCCTATACGAAATCCTAACTAATAATCTAGAGCAAATCTAGTGCAAGTACAATGCAAAATGCAAAATGAAATGCATGATGATAAGAAAATATTTTTTGAATTTTTTCAAATAAAATGAGATACAAAAAGCAAAAGAATAATTCTACAACCCCCAGACTTTGCAAGCACACTCAAATAACACTCAAGCAAAGAACTAAGGTAAAAGAAATCTAATGCACTAATCCCAAACAAAAAATTGAAAATGCCATGATGAGAACCTTCTTAAAAAAAATTTAGCCTAAAAAAACATCTCTGGTCAGAAACAGAGGTATAAATAGACTTAGGCAGTGTCAAAGGAGACTCATCAATCATCAAACTTTACCTAGCAACCATTTAAATTCCACTAAAAGGAAAAACTAAGGGAATATGTGACTGTTCGCAGTAAACCCATTTGAATACACGGAAATCACAGAGAAACCCGCGTGTATACGAGATTGTGAGTTAAAAACTCGCTTATAGGAAGAAAGGTGCATAAAAATAAAGGAAAACAGACAAGTTGAGACAAAATTCACACGAATAAGACACTAACAGGAAAACATGCCCCTAGACCCAACATAGAAACAAGAGAGAAAGAGCAATTCAAAGTCATTGAATGCTGATAGAAAAACCCCCAAATGAAAACTACTAGGAACTCCCCAACGGAGTCGCCAATTCTATTACGGAGAGAAATTCCTATGGCTTAGGGTACCACAATAGATAGCTTGACTCTAGAAATCAATCCTTTCCAATATTCAATACAAAGTAAATGTCTAACACTAAAGGATCAGACCTCGTACCTTATTCTGGACGATTGAAGTAGATCCCCGTTGAGCTTTCCAACTTCAGCTTGAATTGATAAATTACTTCCTCAACAACAAGTAAACAATACAAGCATACTATATATATTGGTGTTAGATCTATTCTAGCATATATAATCAACAATGCATAAGCATTTGAAAACATCCCATGGATAAAATATTCATTCAAACATACATTATTGGACAGGAAAATATATTTGTATTAATATAAAACAGAGATTACAATAGATACAACCTCTATCGGTACGTCTGCGAATCGGAGAAACTGAATCCCCCACTTGGGCCTCCACCACCTCAATCCTCCATCTCTCGATAGCAAGCTCACAAGCAAAAGGCAAGCTTAGGAAGAACACAAAAGTGCTCCAAGGGACAAAGGGATGCAAACTCAAGCATAAGTTCCACAGAGAATGGACTATAGTTTCTTTGCTCTCAATTATCTCATATGCCTTCAATGTACCATAGAGTTCCTTATATAGCTTTTCAAAGAGGTAATGAAAGGTCGAATCCGAGCGGTCTCAAGGCATAGAGAAGGCCAGGAGTCAAGTGAGTCGGATCCATGTCAAGGAAAACTCCAAAAAGATTTGGATTTTGTACACATCCTGATGTACGTGGTTTTAGGGGTCAAAACCATGTATATACGCGATTAAGGGTTTAAAAGTCGCGTGTATCATTTTTCACATGTTTTTAGGGATGGCTAAGGAAACATAAAAAGGACAAAAAATGGTCCACGAGGTCTAAGGAGTCTGTAGAGGGACAGGGGAAGGACATACAAAGTGTGATTCACCTGGAGTGGTAAAATTAGCTATAACAAAAATCCATATAGATTTTTTCCCACTTCCATTATGGAATGGGTAGTGGCTGCAAATATCTTGCGGGATGTTGATTCTTTGCTTTAACTTGCTTCCATTCATGGAAGCAAGCTAAGTATTCATCCACCTCCTTTTTCTTATTTGGATAAAATTAATCTTTTTTTATCATAGTAATCATTTCCTAATAACCTAAATTTCTCGAGTATGGTCTTTTATGTAGTTCATCCATGCTTGTTAGTTTCATTTCTACAATGTTTGGTATGTACATCATGTTTTTATGTAGCAATAGTCCTTCTTGGTTTCGGCTCAAATATGTTTTTAATTGATTTTGTTCATTTTTAGTAGTCTTTTCCTTTAATAATTGATATTCTTTATCATAATTTCCAGCGTTTAGAATCTAATTTTCCAAATCAGATTCATAGCTGCTTCTTGCAAATAGTAAATTCGCATGACGACTTAGAGCATCATCCACTTTATTTTCTTTTCTTTTCAAAATTTTATTTCGAAGTCATACTCACTTAGGAAGGAAAACCCTCTGGCTTGTCTTGCATTCAAATTCTATTGATTAAATAAATATTTAAGGCTTATGCTGTCTAGCATAAGTAAAAAATTTCTTCCAATTAAGTAATGTCACCATATTTTTAAGGAGTGGATTATAGAATCAAGTTCTAAATCACGTGTCACATAGTTTTCTCATGATATTTTAGTTTTATGGATTCATAAGCCACAACATTATTGTCCTGTAATAATAATCCATCTAAACCTTCATTGCAAATGTTGGTACATACGACGAAATCCTTGAATGGATCAACAATCTTTAAGATTAGGGCAGCGGTTAATAATTATTTTAGTTTGTAAAAAAATTTCTTTCATTTGTCAATCTACTCGAAATTTTTACCTTACTTTTGCAATGAGGTTATGGGGTAGGAAATCTTAGAGAATCCTTCAATGAACATCCGGTAGTATCTGGTAATCCCCATAAATGATCTGATGTCAGAGAAATTCTTTGGAAACAACCATTCCATGATGGCCTTTACTTCATCTAGATCGACTGAGATTCCATCCTTTGAGACTACGTGTTTGAGGTACTGAATCTTATGTTTAAAGAAGTTTGACTTACTGAATTTTGCATAAAATTGTTGTCCTCTTAGTACTTGCAAAACTATTTTTAAATGTTCTTCGTGTTCTTGTTCGTTCTTAGAGTATATTAGTATGTCATCAATGAAAAAAACCACAAAATTATCTATATAGTTACTTAATATGTTTTTCATTAAACAAATGAACACAACTGGTGCGTTTGTCAACCCAAAAGGAATTACAACAAACTCATAGTGACCGTATTAGGTCCTAAATATTGTTTTAAATATATCTTAATCTTTTATTCGCATTTGATGATATCCTGACCTTAAGTATATCTTCAAAAAGATAGTTTATCCATGGAATAGATTGAATAGATAATCTAACAAGGGGAGTGGGTATCTTTTCTTAATAGTCATCTTATTTAATTGCCTATAATCTATACATAATATTAGTGTCCTGTCCTTCTTTTTCATGAACAAGACCGATGCTCCCAAGGTAGAGACACTTGGTTGAATGTACTTTTTATCGATTAGTTCTTGTAGTTGTGATTTTAGTTACGTGAGTTCTATTATATTCATTTGATATGGAGATTTCGATGCTGGTACCCCTCCAGGTATCAGATTGATTGTTAAGTCTATATCTCTTTTCAGAGGAAGTATGAGGTCTTCTTCCGGAAATATATATTAGAACTCCTTTAAAACTGGTATGTATTCTAGTTTACATTCAATATAATTTTCCTTATCATTCATTATATAAATTGCGAATACTTTACATCCTTTGCTTACTGACCTTTTCATTTGCAAAGAATATATTTCTCTGGTGGTTACCTTCCTAGAAATTCCTTTAACTTTTATATTATTCCCATTATTCTCAAAACATGTAAATGTTTTATCAAAATAGTTAAAATAACTTTATGCTCCTCTAACCAATCCATTCCTATTAATAAATCATAGGATGACAAAGGAAATACATTTACATTAACATGTGTAAGGAAATCATTCATGATTAACTTACAATTTCTAACAAGACTAGTAACTTTTCGTTTTGTACTAGTACTAGCCATTACTTATCAAAATTTTCAGGTACCAATTATGAAAATTGAGTCACAATAATCTTGGGATGAAGGAACAACTCACAGTAGATTTAGAATCAATTGCACAAAGAATTGACATGAAACACATTGCAATTAGGAGTTGCAGCTATAAGAATGTATTCAATAATAAAAAATAAAGATACAATGTGATACACTCGACTGAATAACCAAAAAATTTGAATCCCAAGGAATTCATTCAAATTGGTAACATGAGAGTGGCTTAGATGCTAGTTAGCCACACTGAACAAATCAATTAACCACTAATCACAACCATAATTGACTCTAACTTATCCTTAACCGAATAAGATGAAATAATGACTGAGTCTAACTGAATAGAACTCAACTGCATGTCAATCAGTAGGTGGGGGCACATATCTAACTCAAGGCAGCTCCGATGACATGAACTTAAATCAACTGAGTCACCAGAATTTGTTGGAGGGGCCTTAAATCTCTCCAATTAACTCAAATCAGCTCAAAATAGACAAATAGATCATGAAGGTGCCTTTCCAACTCAACTTAACTGATTATTAGGTGAAACAACATTTAGTTAGCAAATTGGTGCACTTATGACAAGAAGATCAGCCCATATTTTATCCCTAATTTAAGAAGGAATCGTAGTTAGCCTCCCTGATTGAAGGAGAAGGATTATTTCTCCTCCTTGATTGAAGGAGTGTGCTGGTGTGTTGATGTTGATGTTAGCAACTCAAGTCAATAATTAGGATAAGTGGGTAATTAGGCCAAATTGACCAAATAAATATGTGTGGGTTGAATAATGACTCCAACACCCCCCCTTAAGCTATACTCATGTAGAGGAATAAAAAAATTCTAGGGTCCTGACAACAAAGGCCACAGGTCACCCTATACAAAAAGTAACTCTAAAATGATCAAATAAATGCTAAGTGAGAACAAGGGTAAACCTCAGTGGGAACAAAATCCCCCCCTCATGCTGAGCTCTAAAGAAGTAACTGGTCACCCTAATGAACTCACCCCCAACAATGAATGAAGGTAAGTGAACGTTTTCTCAGTAAATTTCTTGTTAAAAATATTTGCAATCTGCTCATCTATGGGGCAGTATTGCAGAGCAATTGTCCTGTCATGCACCAACTCCCCGATGTAGTGCATGTGGATATCAACATGTTTGGTACTCTAATAGTGAGCTGTATCTGTTGACATATTTACAACACTTTGGTTGTCACAAAATATGATTGTGGATAAAGCACTACCAATATCAAACTCAGACAAAATGCCTTGTTGACAAGCTGTTTGGATGAGAGCATTGACTACTCCCCTGTACTCTTCCTATGTTGAAGAAGAAAAATTGAAGCCTGGTTTTTGATTTACCATAAAATGCAGCCACCATGAAACATAAAAACATACCCAGAAGTGGACTTCCAATATATGGTATACCCTTCCCAATCAGAATCTATAAAATCGACCAACTCTAGCTTAGAATATTCAACATAGTGAATGTTGTAGGATCTAGTGACCTGAATGTACTAAAGGATCCTCTTGGATGAATTCCAATGGAGCTCACGAGGCTACTGCATATGTATTTATACATCATTCATGACACAACAAATATCACACCTTGAATGTGTCAAGTATAGCAAGCTTCTGATGAACTGGTGGTAAGTTGTGGAATCCATGGGTGGAGTGGATTTCCCCTCTTCAAGACAGATTATTGAGAGGAAAGGAAATGGTGCAGCCTTGAAATCAAACATGTTAAACTTAATTAACATGTCTGCAATATATTTATACTGATTTTTATCCCATCAAAGTGTTGTGTTATTTCAATCCCGAGAAACTGTTTCAGCGGACCCAAATCACTCATTCCAAAAGCATCGCAAAGAGCAATTTTTATAAAGGCAATCAAAGCAAGTGTGCTTCCTATTACCAAAATATCATAGAAATATAATACCATGATTAGAATATTATTCTCATACTGCTAAAAATATACATTAGGATCATATTTTCATCTTTGGAAGTTCTGTGAGAGCAGAAAGGCATCCATTTTGGCATACCAAGATCTTGGGGCCTGTTTCAACCCATATAAAGACTTCTGCAAATTACACACCAAGTAAGGATATGATGTATAGCCTTGAGTATTATTCATGTATATCTCCTCTTGCATATATCCATTAATAAAATCACTCTTGACATCCATGTGATGTAACTCCCACTGCTTGGATGCAGAAATGGACAAAACTAGTCTTATGGAATCCATATTTGCCACGGGTGCAAAGGTCTCATGATAGTCCACTCCTTGGAATTGGGAGAACCATTTTGCAACCAAGACTGTTTTTTAATTTCATATTGATCCATCTACAGCAACCTTTTTCTGATATACCCACTTTGATTGAACCAGTTTAATCCCAGGTGGAAGGGAAACTAGGTCCGAGGTTGTATTTTTCCGAAGAGAGTCGAACTCTTCATCCATTGTAGATTACCATCTTGGATGTTTTCGAGAATGGTAGTAGGACGTTGGATCAGAACCAATAATAAAATATTAGGTATCTATCAACAAGTAATCATAATATGAGAGAGTAATACCTGGTCTTTGAAAATCAAACTGGGTTCTTCTTGGATCAATAGGATTTCCAATGTTTGTCCCGGTGGAAGAGAGTGTCTTTTTGGCCCAAGTTGGGAGATGAGTGGACAAATAAGAATATGATTCTAAAATTGATTTCATTTTCTCACTAATATTAGACATAATATATTCAATATCATAGCCTTCACTCCGATTTTCATCATCCAAATGATCAGCAAAACATGAGGGAATTTCAACAGTTTTTTCTCGACTAGTTTTACCTCTTAGAGAGGTTCTTCAAAGAGGACACTTATCTCAATGAATATATGTTGGTTATGATATTAAAATTTTTGATTCCCTTTAATTCTTCTGGATATCCAATGAACAAACATTCAATACTTTTCAGTTGTAAATATTTCCTCTTGTCGAGTGGAATTCGAGCCCATGCAGTGGACCCAAAAACCTTGAAATTTGACACATGTTATTTGTGTCCAAAATGGGATTCAAAAGGAGTCTTTCCTTTCATGGAAGAGTGAGGGACACTGTTCTGAATGTGAGAATCAAAATTCATATCCTTAGACCATAGGTTTGCAGCCAAACCTTTAGCTTCCAGAATGCAAGTAGTCATCTCTTTGAGCGCCCGATTTTTCTTTTCCACTACACCATTTTGCTGGGGTGTGTAGGGAATGGAGTGCTGGATTTGGATCATGTTACCACCTAAGTTGTACATAGTGGTTTTTTATCAAGTGATCCTGGTGAACTGGACAAGGATAACTTGTTTGAACTTCAAAAGATTTTTGGAAGTACTTCTGGGAAGTGCTTGTTGTACTATATCACATGTGCATACCCCATGGGGGAATTGTAATAAATGTTCTAGCATGATAGTGTCTATAAAAGAATCCATCTCTTAGAATTCATTTTTCAATCCGATCAGCCCAGGGTGTTTTTTCCCTTGGTTATTATTGGTTGTTGAATAAACGACCAATAATTTCTGAGTTTTTCACTCCATACCTCCAAAGGTGGGGTGGTCGGCTTGACATTTAGGCCTATTGAGGTTATTAGAGTCTATGTGTCAATGTATAAACATGATAGTGGCATGATGGTCAAGTCATATGAACATGTCTCAGTCCCCCTAGGTTTTTTCAATTTTTTGATTTTTTGATTTTTTTCAATGTTTAACAAAAATTTAATTTTTCCAAAAGTTAGGCTATTTTTTTAATAGTTTGATTGGAAAAATTGATTTTGTAACAAAAGTGGGCCAAATAATTAGTTTCAGTCATGTAAGTGCTTATTTTCAAGCTAAGAGTACCATGTAAACCCATGGACCCACTATTTCCTAGTTTTGAGTGATTTTTCATCACTCAGGTCAGAAAGCCCCAAAAAATAATTTGTTGATTATTTTAATTAATAAATTGGTGAATAATGGAGAAAATCCAAAATCATAGATCAGTGGATTCTCAACCGATTTGATTGAAATCAGTCAGATCTGAACAAGATTGACTGGATCTGACAAATCCTTGACTGAAGGAGGTGATCAAATCAGATCCAGAGTTGATCTTTAGTAGCATTTAGGGGGAATTGTGCCCTCTCTCTCTCCTCCGTACGTGTGGGCTCTCCTAGGAGCTCTGTGGACTGATGTGTCAGTTTATGGGTTGATGTGTTAGCTCAATCAAGCCCCCTATTGACAAGTAGGCTTAGTTTAGCTTCAGATCTGCATTGATTGACTCTCCATCAACTGATTTGATCTTCATTAGAGGAAATTTCAACTCAAAATGGGCCTTTTAACTTTTATTCAAATTCCATGTCATCATGTGTTAGCTAATGAAATTGATTTAAATTTGAAATGCCATATAGGTCTTAAACACCTTTTTAATATAAATTTGGGGATAGGTATCATAAAAAAAACTAATTTTTTTGTTTGTATTTTTGACATATCTCCCTTTGTTTTTACTCAAATTTAGATCGGGAGAGCTCATTGGATGTGGAATAAAATTCCGCATCCAATGAGTACCCCCTCAGCATACTTTTGATGGACCCTGCTACCCCAAAAACAAGAAATACCTGAAAACAATGGAATGATGATGTCATCATTCTATTTTTTCAGGTATTTCTTGTTTTTGGGGTAGCGGGGTCCGTCAAAAGTATGCCGAGTGGGTACTCGTTGGATGTGGAATTTAATTCCGCATCCAACGAGCTCTCCCGATTGAAATTTGAGTAAAAACACAGGGAGATATGTCAAAAATACAAACAAAAAAGTAGTTTTTTTCTTTTCTTCCTCCAGAATTAATAAATATAATTTTATTATTTTAACTATTATTTTACTAGTTCATTTTAGGAGGCCCATTTTGAGTTGAAATTTCCTCTAACGCTCGTTAGGATGTGCGCCCCCCTGGGTTGGATCTCCTGGTTTTTGTATAAATCAAAGCACAAGCAGCATCTTCCAAGGTAGTTAGAACTGGGATTGAGGTGTTGTTGCTCTTTTATTGTATTGTTTATTATTCTAGAATAAAGAATCTTTGGAGGAGAGATCTATGGTGTAATGATATTCATGTGTGGATGGTGATTGTCAAATGCTTATGAGGTATAATCTATTTCATTTATCACTACTTTTGCTAGTTAATTGTTGGCCTTGAAGGAGAGAGCTCCCTTCTGTTAGGGTAAGAGTTTATTCTAGTTTTATTTATGCTCTTACTGCTGCTTGTTTCAGATCTATTGGAGTTGTATGTATTTTAAGTTTAATTGCATGCTTTCCAATTATCTCTTCCAGCAACACCTATGTTTTAACCATCTGCTTGTGTAAGGATTTCTAAGTTGCAGGTGATATCGCTTATAGAGGAGGTTGAGCCGGTTTGCATCTTCCTCATCTTCAAGATCTTCTGAATGACATAGTCCCTCAGTGTTCCACCAAAGCAGACTCCAAAGTCCAACATTCCCAGGCTTCCAACACTCTTTCTCTCTCTTCCTCCTTCAAAATCTTAATTTCTCTTCAAATTGGTTGCTTTTAAAGAATCTTATTGCTTAGATCTGTCTCACAAAGAAAATTACATATATATCTAGTTAGTAATATCCTTTCTTGATTTTAGATCTCAGTTCCATTTTGCATATAAAGTCATATTTTAAGAGATCGAGGTGAAATTATCCTCTTTTTTGCAAGCATTTTAAAGAAAATTTGTAGCTTGCTTTTAAGGTAGTTTTCTTTGTTGTACTTTAAAGTTTCATATTCTACAATAAAAGTGCACATCTCATTGGCTGCCCAAACATAAATCCATGATTCCAAGGAAATCTTGCTTTCCTTGGTTCCCTTTTTTTGCAAAACTAGATTACCCCAACTTAACAAATTTTTACTTAGTTTTTTTTCAGTAACTAGTGTGGTGACCCAAAACAATTTTAAAGTGTGTTTGGGAATATTTGGTTTTAATTTCTTGCTATTTTTTTATCAGGTATGACAAAAAATAGAAGGATACTCTGCCCAATTTCCAACTCTTGGACGAAACAGAGCTTCCCGGAAGCTTCCCCCACCGCTATGTTTTAATTCTAGCTTGTTACAAGCTTGTTGTAAGCCTTTGGATCCCAGATAAAAAGGACCAAAGTGCATAAATTTCAATTTTCTGATATTGTAAATTGCTTATAATAAAAACAAAATATCTTTTTGAATAGGCTCTTTCGAGCCTATTCACCATTCCCCCTGGGGGGATTTGCATCTGTGTCCTTTCTTGATTTTCGTTTATCTTTTTTTAATCTAGCGTATTTCTAATATGCATGGTAGTATACTTTGATTTATAATCATTTCCATATTCTGTATCTGAGGCTTCAAAGTAATTTTAATACTTATCTCATGACCTCCCGATTGACCCGAAAGGGGAAGGAGATGCGTGGTAGGACTAGTTATAAAACTGGCATTGTGTATCTTTGTTTTCCTTTTCATTAACTGTTTCATTAGCTATAATAAAATTAACCCCTCCTTGATTCCCTGATTGAGATCCACTTGGATCGAAAGAGGTTTCTGGAGGGTTTTCTTTTTAACAAGAACACCTATCTTAAAATTTACTAAAATTGACAAGACTTTGGTGTGTATGCTCTGCACTTTGCTGTTGTTCATCTGATCAGTCAAGCTATATCAAAATCACTTGAGTGACTAGAATAATTAGGATTCATTCTCCCAAATTGACAAACGATCAGATGAAAATCCAACACCTTGATCAAACCATTACAATATCAAAATACCCAAAGGAATTAGCGAGAACTCCTAAAAAGTGACCTCAGGGCGTCGATCTCTGTTACACCTATGGGTGCATTATGAAAAATAGCCTCAAAGACTCCATTCAGCGCACATATTCCTTGCAGGTAGCCGTGAAGGTTTAGTTTTGGACATACTCCAAGTACTCTCGGGTATATCTGGAGTCCACCCCTTCACTTAATTTTAATCAAGTCATATTTCACATTAACTTCAAACGTACCAAGAGGCAATCGCAGAACATTCACTCCAAGCACATGCAAGTACATTGATGATATTTTGACTCCATTTTAAGGCACTAGCTATTTTCTCTCTCTCTCTCTCTCTCTCTCTCTCTATATATATATATATATATATATATATATATATATATATATATATATATATATATATATATATATATAGTGTCTCAGCATTGTGCTTTCATGTGCTCATTTTGTATCTTGTCATCTATGGTTGTTTATGGTTAAACTTCAAACTCCTAAGTAACTCATTCAATTTAACATCACCATATTAAATAATTTTTCCTTAGTAAATTAATAGGGTCTACCCCCCTTGGCTTCATTAGGAGTTGAGCCTAAATGGAGGAGTCAAAAACAAGGTGACAGCCTTGACTCAAGACTTGCCCCCAAGGACACACCGAGTGGCTTGAATATTTCTACCACATAACCCAGGTGTATGAAAGGTGGCTACACTCTTTGGCACCATTTTCGGGGATAAATATTTTTTATTCCCAAGTATGACTTAGCTTAACTTTTTTCTAAACAACTAAAAAGATAAAAACATTTTATTGATCTAGTCTTTAAAAATAAAAAATAAAATTTAAAACTCAATCCATCTGGCGACTCCACTGTCTAACATCCCTTCAATAATTTCTACCCAAAGAAACCACCGACAATTATTCAATCCTCTCCTTGATCCCGAAAGGTTTATTAGGGAAAGATTGAATAGGCAGAATTCTCGTAGAAACCTTGAAAGTTTAGGAGACCAATCCCTCTTAGATATCCATCACATATTTGTAGAGAGTCATGTTCACCAATCTCAAGAAATGACGGAATTGTTCAAACCCCTTGACTTTTCTCAGATAGCAGGTGCTCCCCATGCCACTCCAAAAGATGCTATCAAGAAGCTCCTGATATTTCAGGGCAATAATGCCATCACTACCAAGTCTCACCTTCAAAGGTTTGAAAAACACCTGGTCAGTTATTGGAATGATGCTGCCCATGACCATGACGATGTCAAAATGAAGCTCTTTATTTTATCCTTAGAATATGATTCTAAAGAATGGCACCTCGACCTAGATGATGACTCATATAAAACTCTTAGTGAATTGCTAGAGGGTTTTAAGAATAAATAGGGTGAAAAGAAAGAACCAAGACATCTACTTACTGCCCTTCATAGCATTAAGAAGATGGAGAATGAAACCATGGATGAATTTAACACTAAGTTCAGGCGAGTGGTTGCAGACATCCCTAAAGAAATCAAGCCAAAGGATGCCTCCATCCTCATATCTTACATCGAAGATTTCACTGGTGATTTGAGGTACCAATTAAGAGACAAAGAGCTGACTGATCTAAAAACTGCTCAGGAATTGGCCAAGAAAATAGAAAAGAATATGCAGTCTTTAGGAAAATCCAACATTCTAGGTTACACTAGGGGAAACATTTCATACAACAAAGAAAAGGGAAAATCCATTGAATCATAAGAAAAGGGAGCCTCTAAATATCCCATGGAAAAGGTAACAGACATGATAAAAGACTTGGTTACTAGTCAAAACCAACTTATGGCAAATCAGTCTACACAACTGAATCATATGCATAATAGATTGATCACAATGGAAAGAAATAATGGACCTAGGAACTTTTAGCCTAGACAGAATCAAATGTATCAAAAGAATTTTCATCAGCAAGAGCCTAGGATTCCAAACCAGTTAGACTCAGCTAACATGGTAGAAGAAGTAATTCCATGGTGTAGACCCTATGAACAATTCCACCAAGAAAGCACTTGTTATGTTGCAAATCAAGTCATGGAACATGGACTTCCTGAGGTCAGTAATCTGGAAAAAACTTCAAGCGAGCCTGATCATATATACATGGTAGGCCATGCCTACCCTTTGTCACCATATAAATAGTACAAGCCTAAGGATGAAACCATTGCAGAATCTTATAGTGAAACTTATGATGAAAATTGTAATATAGATGATGGGACTCCTATGTGTTCTCCATATAATGATGACAGTCTGTAAGGTTTACTACCTTATGACCTTTTCTCTGAAGAAGATGAATATGAAAATGAGGACAAGTATAACTTGGAGCATGATACAAGTGACGAAGGCTCCCTTATCCCCGACGAACATGTTGATGAGGAGTCCTGTACATTCATGGAAAATCCAATCTATGACATGAATAAAGAGGAAAATAATGACCCAGAAACTTTTGATGGTTTTGTTGGTTTTTCTTTCTATACTTCCATAGAATAAAGCATGGATATGGAGACCTTGGAAAATCCTAGTATGGAAAAGTAGCATTCAAAACTCTTATATGATCATTTAGAGTCATATCGTGCAGAGCCGCACAAAGGTATCAATAATGAAGACATGGAGAAGCAGTGTTGTGAAAAGACAAGTGTGATGCAGTTAGTAGAATATCAGTCTCAACTATCATCTTCACATATAGAGTTTCCTCATGATTTGGAGCCGCTTGGGGCTTATACAGTGAATTATAATCCGGTAAGCCTTGATGATCAGTATGATGGTGTAATCAATCTACCTCGTCACTCTGATTTATACACCAACCCTATCCAGTCATGGATAGAAGCAACCTGCGCAAGCACTTATCAGTTTAGGAGGAAATTTGACGACATTATTCATTCCTATGATTTCCCATCCATCCCGCCCCTTCCAGATCATCACGCAGGTTTGCATTTTCTGAATAAAGTATCCTTACTTTGGCTGGGAACCAAATAAAAGGATTTTTTTTATGTTAATAAAATTCTTAGATGGTTACATTGGATTTCTGATTACACTTAACCCTTTTTATATCATGCTTAGAGTAGGAAAATAAGCTCCTTGAAAAAGAGCATTTACTTTTAGCATTTTTTGTTTTGTACTTAGCTATAATCAAACATTTTGGTTTTCATTAGTTAGTTACATTTATTTTGTTTGAATAAATCAGCTTAATGGTTCATTCGGTATTTCATGTAAATCTTGTGCTACTGAGGTTTTCTTGTCAGGTTGAGATGTTTTTACAGGGTGTATAAACCAGATATTTTGGTGTTCTCGTATCCTCTCCTTACTCTATGAACAGATCAAGCACACATCCCACAGTTGTGTTAAATTTTCATATGCTTAGCTAAGACATCAATATTTAATTTCATTTTCATAACAAAAGCATATAAACAGGATCACTGAAAGATAGACAAGCACAACCATACAAAAGGAACACAAAGATTTATTGTGGGAAAATCCTAAAGGGAAAAAGCCAACAAAAGCTTCCTCAATATAGATGCCCCAAAAAGATAAAAGATAAAACCGGCAAGGAGATTAAAGCCTGATCCTCCTCCTTCTCCAGCTACTTCTCTTCTCCACTAATGTGCTACACAAGTGAGAGTGTGTGTTCCAAATGAGGAGCACTACACCTCTATTTATATTCATCAGTTCACTTAAGTTAACTCATTTGTCATGTAGGCTCGAGTTAATCATGTAGGCTCGAGTTACACATGTAGGCTCAAGTAACCATACTAGGTTGCTAATGACCCACCTTTACAATTAGAGGGGACTGCCTCATGACTCTTACTAGTTATTCTGATTAGGAGCATCGGGTTACAAATTAATACAAGTGGTTCTCCCGGTAGGACCATTGGGGACCACAAAGAAATACATATAGAATATTCTTTGAAGTTACAATATTTCAACACTCCCCCTTAACAAGAAGGGTATTCTATAACAACATCAACAACAACAATAATAGGAGAGAGATAGAGGACATCATCAACATCATCAGGGTGATACATCTATAAATCATTGGAAGCTTTTCAACATCATGTAGAATTCATCTTCAATCTTTAGTCTTCAGCATCATCAGTACTTTGACCACTTCGATCAGCAGCATCTTGACTCTTCAATCAGTAGCAACATGTTCAGCACTTTTACCTTTCGATCAGCAACATCTTTAGCGCTTTGAATTTTCGATCAGCAACATCATCTTCAACACTTTGACCTTTCGATTAGCAACATCATCTTCAACACTTTGACCTTTAGATCAGCAACATATTCTTCATCACTTTGTCCTTTCGATCAACAACAACGTCATCATCATACTCTGATCTTTCAATCAGACTCATCATTATCATCAGCCTTTGATCTTTCGATCAGAACCATCATCAACCAAACATCATCATACTCTAACATCAACTCATCATCATATTTCGATCAGAACGTCATCATCATCATACTTTGATAATACGGCATCATCATCATCAAGATCTCATCATCATCACATTCTGATCTTTCGATCAGAAACATCATCATCATCATCGCATTCTAATCTTTCGATCAGAAAACATCATTATCATCAGTAACATCATAATCATAAGCAACTTCTGATCTTCCGATCAGAAAACATCATCATCATCATATTCTGATCTTTCGATCAGAGAACATCATCATCAACAACTTCTGATCTTTCGATCAGAGAACATCATCATCAACAACTTCTGATCTTTCGATCAGAGAAACATCATCATCATCATATTTTGATCTTTTGATCAGAGAACATCATCATCGTCAGCAACAACATCATCATAATATTCTAATCTTTCAATCAGAGAACATCATCATCATCAACAACTTATGATATTTCGATCAGAGAACATCATCATCATTAGTAACATCTGATCTTTTGATCAAAAACATCATCATCATCATAAAAACATCAACATCATCAACATGATCCTTCCTTTCAGAATTATGGGATTTAGGTCTTTACAGAGTTACCAATGATCCTTCCTTTCAGAATTACAAGATTTAGGTCTTTACAGAGTTACTAACGATCCTTCCTTTCGGAATTACGGGATTTAGGTCTTTACGGAGTTACTAACGATCCTTCCTTTCAGAATCACGGGATCAACACATTTGTGGAACTCAGACAATCCTTCCTATTGGAATTGCGGGATCAACACATCTGTGTAACTCAGACAATCCTTCCTATTGGAATTACGGGATCAATTCAATGATCCTTCCATTCAGAATTACGGGATTTAGGTCTTTACAGAGTTACTAATGATCCTTCCTTTCGGAATTACAGGATCAACACAGATGTGGAACTCAGACAATCCTTCCTATTGGAATTACGGGATCAGCACATCTGTGGAACTTAGAAAATCCTTCGTATTAGAATTACGGGATCAATTCAATGATCCTTCCTTTCGGAATTACGGGATTTAGGTCTTTACGAAGTTACTAACGATCCTTCCTTTTGGAATTACAGTATCAACACAGATATGGAACTCATACAATCCTTGCTCTAGGAATTATGGGATCAACACACATTCTCGAGTACCGAAGTCACCGTATCTGTTCTGAACTGAAGTTCAAGGATGATACAATCTTACCACATTCACGGGGACCGAGATCTTTGGATACATTTTGAACCGAGGTTCAGGGATGATGCAATCCACTACTTTCACGAGGGCCGCGACCTCCGGATACATTTTGAACCAAGGTTCAGGGATGATGCAATCCACCACTTTCACAGGGGTCGAGACCTCTGGATACATTTTGAACCAAATTTTAGGGATGATGCAATCCTACCACTTTCATGGGGGCTGAGACCTCCGGATACATTTTGAGCCGAAGTTCAGGGATGATGCAATCCTACCACATTCATGGGGGTCGAGACCTCTGGATACATTTTGAACCAAAGTTCAAGGATGATGCAATCCCACCACATTCACGGGGACCGAGGT
This sequence comes from Pseudotsuga menziesii, assembly GCA_001517045.1. Lineage (NCBI taxonomy): Eukaryota > Viridiplantae > Streptophyta > Pinopsida > Pinales > Pinaceae > Pseudotsuga > Pseudotsuga menziesii. The sequence goes on from LPNX010649007.1 coordinate 105,709, forward strand.
CACCGGATCACTTTTGGACAGATGTCCTGAGATGATACAATCCCTCTTCATTCTCAAAGACCGAGGTCTCTAGGTCACTTTTGGGCAAGTGCCCAGGGATGATACAATCCCACCACATTCTCGATAACTGAAGTCATCGAATCACTTCTGGACATATGTCTCAAGATGATACAATCCCTCTTCATTCTCGAATACCGAGGTCTCCAGGTCACTTTAGGGCAAGTGTCCAGGGATGATACAATCCCACTGCAACATCACTACTCCCCCTTTTGAGGAAGGTCTTTCTGAACCATACCAAGCTTGTCTCGAAAGTGTTCAAACTTTACTCGAGACAGAGGCTTTGTCAGTGCATCATCATCTAAACCATCTTCATCTACATCTTCAGTATGTGAATACTGAACTATCACCATCTGTGAGTACTGAAGGCATCATCAGGTCACCATCATCTGCATCTACAGTATGTAAATACTGAAACATCATCTATATGCATCTTTATCTTGAATGTAGAAATACTGGATTTCTCTGTGTTACGACGAAACACAGGGTTCTCTGTTATCACCACTCTCGTTATCACATAGAATCAATGTAGTATCCATCTTTAGTTCAAAGAGACCTAATATTAGCTTCCAAATCCATATGGCTTCACAACTTAGTAGAGCAATCTGCTATGTATTCTGCTTCAGCCATGCTACGAGAAACACTGGACTGTTTCCTGCTAAACCATGAACTCATATCAGACCCCAAACAAAAGCATCTACCTAATGTGCTTTTCCTATCTGAGATACTTTCGGCCCAATCTGCATCTGTGTAGCCATACAATCTATACTCATGGCTACCATCATGATATAAACCAAAGTCTATAGTCCCTTTCAGATATCTCATCACATGCTTTGCAGTTACTAGGTGAACCCGTCTTGGTTGAACAAGATATTGACTTAAGGTG
>LPNX010649007.1:106997-131696 GCA_001517045.1 Pseudotsuga menziesii
GGATCAACTTTATTCTTGGTAAATCCCATGCTCGACAAGAAACTATCTATTCTTCCATACCAAGATCTAGGTGCTTGCTTCAGGCCATAGAGGGCCTTCTTCAACTTGCAGATGTGATTCCATCTAGATTCAACTTCAAATCCTCATGACTATTCGATGTAAACCTCTTTCTCAATCATACCATTAAGGAAGGCTTGTCTTTACTTCACTATGAAAGAAACTACCATGATAGTTCTGAAGGAAGTGTACCTTACTTCCTGGAGTAAGCGTCTCTTCAGAATTAATTCCCTTTTTTTGAAAGAAACCTCTAGCCACAAATCTTGCTTTATACTTCTCGATACTTCTGTCAGCTACATGCTCTATTTTGTATATCCATTTGGAGGATACAATACTCTTTCCTTCTGGTTTGGTAACTATATCCCATACATCATTCTAGTATTCTTTCATCATAACATCTTCCATGAGTTCGTCTTGTCAGATCATCAACATATCCTGGTCTTCTGCATTCAACTTTGAAGGTTGGAACCCACTTTACTCTTGGTAAAGTCTCGATCCATCAAGAAGCTATCCATCATGTCGTACCGTGTCGAACTCAGATATATTCTGTAGTCACTCCCCCTGAAGTGGAGTATTATCTTCCTTCTTCATTCTGTACAGGTGGTTCTATGCTTGATATATACTGGTCAATAGAGTATGGCATGTCATAGTCTATTCTTTCTTAGGCAAATCATGAACCTTTCTTTGTACACTTGTTCTTGTAGACCCATATGGAGGATACTATGTACTTCCCTTTGTGTCTTGAAATAATATCGTATACATCATTCCCCATGATCAACTATTATTCTTTGATCATAGTTTCTTTTATAGCATTCTTTTCTTCATCTTGATTTATCTCTCATACCCATGGTGGTCTTCATCCTTTGAGGTGGATCTACCGCTCTGTGAAGCTGTTTCTTCCGTCATGGTGTCTCTTACCCTGGGAGCTTCATATTCATGTTTATTGAATTGTAATCACTTGTTCTTCAGAACAAGTCTCGTCCTTCTTTTCTTGTAGGAGGTTGTATAGGACCTTTCCTACAATTCAAATGCACCAGTTGCATGGTTATAACTATTTCATAAAACATATGCATAATGAAAAATTCTTATGCATCATGCAACTATTTAGCCAATACAACATTCATCCATATCTCACTAAAACTTTCTAGATGCCTTCCATCTCTACCATGACATCATTGAGATTGTGCACTAATCCAATATGTCAGCAAAGAGGTTTGATAAGTAGCACTGGAGAGTTGTATAGCACCATGAGATAATTACCCATCACATGCATATTAGTAGTATTAATGTAAACAATCTATCATGCATAACACATCAACTGTATAACAAAACAATATCATGAAATGGAAATTGAATACTTATCTTTTATTTGTTTCGTGGGTAGACTCCATCTTGATCATTCTGCTTTATTATCTTCTTCATTCATGAAATCATCATTTCTTATCCAAATGATAAGATGAATAAGAGGTTCTTCAAGAATTGAATTTTTCATATTCCTCATCGCTTGAGGGATCTTCTTTGAATGGTGAGAGCTTGATCTTCAATTGCTCCCATATTCATCTTCTCTTCTTATTAGTCGAGCTGAAAGTAATCACTTACTTATGGCATACATTCTTCACATGAATGAATCCCATGATCCCCAGAGGCCATTCAAGGTGGCTATCACCACTTCTACATACTTCTTCTTCTACCGCTTCAAGTTGTTCTGCATTCTGGATCTTCACATTCTTCAACTGTTTTCTCAAAGCCATATTCTGATTTAAGTTCTTATATTGAAATATCTTGATCAAGGAATCAAACATCTTCGGTGTATTTAGGGAAGACACTTGTGGTATAAGTTGATCCGTGATTGAATCGACAATGATCTTCTTGGTCTTGATCAAGTTCTTCTTGTGTAAGGCTTTGAGGATCATCTCCCTTGAGAATTGGAACCTCTCTACTCATGTAGGTGTCCAATTCATTTTCTTCAGAGAGATCAAATACTTCCATGCTTGGAAGCTTTCAACTTCACCAAGCTTATCATCAAGCTGATGTGATAGATCATTTTGAAATGAGAACCTCAAATCCAAATAGCAAAGGATTAGATCTTACCGATTTGAGGTGTCCGTCCTGCTTCTGGAGCTGGTTGATCTAGGGTTTGTCAGAGAAACCATAATTTTAAAAACTTGGAATATTTCAGATCTGATTGGATAGAAATATATATCTCTTCAAATGGATCTGTCCAATGTACTCCTTTTTTGAAAATAGTGGAGGGAAGCTCCCGGAACAGGAAGCCCTAATTTTCCAATTTCTTCTGCAGAAATGCCTGTTACTGTTTCTGTGATATCTCTGAAATTACTACTCCTATGTGTCTGAAATTTCGCACTGAGGTAAAATAACATGTCCCTGATCCAAAACCATATGTTTCATCATAATTGGTTTCACCAATTTGGATTTATGATCATTTTCCCAAGGTGACCTGTTACAGGACTGTTCAGAACAGTGAAGTTGTACGGCATGCCATGTGTCACTGGTTCATCTTCAGGCTCTAAAATGTGAACCAAAGAAAGTAAAGGACATTAAATTTATGGAACATCTTCAGTAATTCCATTTGGACCTCTATATCCCACTCTACAACAATTCGCCCCAGGTGTCTTGTTTAGGGATGAATTCTGGAAGAGTCCGAAACCCTAACTTGGAGGGATGATATCTCCCAGAATATAGCGAATATGAGGCTGAATTTCGGACATAGAGTAAATTAGGATTTTATCTTCAGCTTCAGAAATTTTCAAGTCCTTATCCTTGGCCAATCTCAGGATATAGTGAATTTACCAAAACTTAGCAGTTTTTCCAGATCGGGGTCAAACTAGGGTTTGACTTTCTCGGAGTTTCACCCAACCAAATTTCTTGATATAGGTCTCTAAACTTCAATTTTAATGAGGAGAAAAATCTTACGCTGGGATCACTCAAAAAAAATTTATTCTGTAGAAAGCCCTAATTTTCTGCACCAAAATTGAAAATGCTCGGAATCAAATTCCGCTTCGACAGAAAGATGCGCCCTTCAATGGAGAGTCAGCCTAGCCTTCTTTTGCTGATCGATTATGGAGAGAGAACCAAAAAGTAAGAATCCCTATATTCTGTAGCTACACAATGTCTTCTTTCGCGGTGGCTCTGATACCATGTTAAATTTTCATATGCTTAGCTAAGACATCAATATTTAATTTCATTTTCATAACAAAAGAATATAAACAGGATCACTGAAAGATAGACAAGAACAACCATACAAAAGGAACACAAAGATTTATCATGGGAAAACCCTAAAGGGAAAAACCCAACAAAAGATTCCTCAATATAGATGCCCCAAAAAGATAAAAGATAAAACTAGCAAGGAGATTAAATCCTGATCCTCCTCCTTCTCCAACTACTTCTCTTGTCCACTAATGTGCTACACATGTGAGAGTGTGTGTTCCAAATGAGGAGCACTACACCTCTATTTATATTCATCCGTTCACTTAAGTTAACTCATTTGTCATGTAGGCTTGATTTAATCATGTAGGCTTGAGTTACACATGTAGGCTCAAGTAACCACACTGGGGTGCTAATGACCCACCTTTACAATTAGAAGGGACTGCCTCATGACTCTTATTAGTCCTTCCGATTAGGAGCATCGGGGTACAAAGTAATACAAGTGGTTCTCCTGGTAGGACCATCTGGGACCACAAATAAATACATATAGAATATTCTTCAAAGTTACAATATTTGAACAAGTTGGAGCCAGAATGTTAACACCTAAGTTGTACTTAGTTGTCTTTTATCATGTGAGCCTGGTGAACCAGACAAGGATAACTTATTCGGACTTCAAATGACCTTTGGAAGTACTTCTAGGAAGTGCTTGTTGTATTATATCACATGTTCATACCCCATAGAGGTATTGTAATAAATTTTCTAGAATGATAGTGTCTATAAAACACTCAGTTTCTTAGACTTTATTTTTCAATCTAACCAGCCCAGGGTGTTTTTTCCCTTGGTTATTATTGGTTGTTGAATAAACGACTAATAATTTTTGAGTTTTTCACTCCATATCTCCAAATTTGGGGTGGTCGGCTTGGCATTTAGGCCTATTGAGGTTATTATATTCTATGTTTCAATGTATAAGCATGCTAGGCATCATGGTCGAGTCATATGAACATGTCTAGGTTCCCCTAGGTTTTTTCAATTTTTCAATTTTTCAATTTTTTTCAGTGTTTTTTATTAAAATTTATTTTTTCCAAAACTTAGGCTATTTTTTAAAAGTTTAATTGGAAAAAATGATTTTGTAATAATAGTGGGCCAAATAATAAGTTTCAGTCATATAGGTGCTCATTTTCAAGCTAAGAGCACCATGTAAACCCATGGACCCACTATTTCCTAGTTTTGAGTGATTTTTCATCACTCATGTCAGAAAGCCCCAAAAAATCATTTATTGATTATTTTAATTAATAAATTGGTGAATAATGGAGCAAATCCAAAATCATAGATCAATGGATTCTTAGCCAATTTGATTGAAATCAGTTAGACCTGAACCAGATTGACTGGATCTAACAAATCCTTGACTGAAGAAGCTGAGCAAATCAGATCCAGAGTTGATCTTCAGCAGCCTTTAGGGGGAATTGCTCCCTCTCTCTCTCCTCCACACGTGTGGGCTCTCTTGGGAGCTCTGTCGACTGATGTGTCAGTTTATGGGTTGATATGTCAGCTCAATCAAACCCCTGATTGACAAGTAGGCTTAGTTTATTTTTAGATCTGCATTGTTTGATTCTCCATCAACTGATTTGATCTGTCTCCTTGGGATTTGCACCCCCCTGGGCTGGATCTCTTGGTTTTGGTATAAATCAAAGCACAAGCAGCCTCTTCGAAGATAGTTAGAATTGGGATTGAGGTGTTGTTTCTCTTGTATTGTATTGTTTATTATTCTGGAATAAAGAAGCTTTGGAGGCGAGATCTATGGTGTAATTCTCTTCATGTGTTGATGGTGATTGTCAAATGCTTATGAGGTATAATATGTTTCATTTATCACTGCTTTTGCAGGTTAATTGTTGGCCTTGAAGGAGAGAGCTCCCTCCTATTAGGGTAAGAGTTTATTCTAGCTTGATTTATGCTCTTACTGTTTCCTGTTTCATATCTATTGGAGTTGTATGTATTTTAAGTTTAATTGTATGCTTTCCAATTATCTCTTCCAGCAGCACCTATGTTTTAACCATCTGTTTGTGCAAGGATTTCTAAGTTGCAGGTGATATTGCTTGTAGAAGAGGTTGAGCTGGTTTGCATCTTCCTCATCTTCAAGATCTTCTGAATGACATAGTTCCTTAGTGTTCCGCAAAAGTAGACTCCAAAGCCCAACATTCCCAGGCTTCCAACACTCTTTTTCTCTCTTCCTCCTTCAAAATCTTAATTTCTCTTCAAATTGGTTACTTTTAAAGAATCTTATTGCTTAGATCTATCTCACAAAGAAAATTACATATAGATCTAGTTAGTAATATCCTTTCTTGAGTTTAGATCTTAGTTCCATTTTGCATATAAAGTCATATTTTAAGAGATCTAGCTGAAATTATCCTCTTTTTTCCAAGCATTTTAAAGAAAATTTGTAGCTTGCTTTTAAGGTAGTGTCCTTTGTTGTACTTTAGAGTTTCATATTCTGCAATAAAAGTGCACATCTCATTAGCTGCCCAAACAACAAGCCAATATCCAAAGGAAATCTTGCTTTCCTTGGTTCCCTTTTTTTGCAAAACTAGATTACCCCAACTTAACAAATTTTTGCTTAGTTTTTTTTCGGTAACTAGTGTGGTGACCCAAAACACTTCTGAAGTGTGTTTGGGCACATTTGATTTTAATTGCTTGCTGTTTTTTATCAGGTCTAACAAAATAGAGAAGGATACTCTGCCCAATTTCCGACTCTTGGACGAACCAGAGCTTCCCGGAAGCTTCCCCCACCGCTGTGTTTTAATTCTAGCTTGTTACAAGCTTGTTGTAAGCCTTCGGATCCCAGATAACAAGGACCAAAGTGCAGGAATTTCAATTTTCTGATATTGTAATTTGCTGCTAATAAAAACAAAAGATCTTTTCAAATAGGCTCTTTCGAGCCTATTCACCATCCCCCCTTGGGGGATTTGCGTCCGTGTCCTTTTTTTGCTTTTCGTTTATCCTTTTTTAATATAGTGTAGTTCTAATATGCAAGGTAGTATACTTTGATTTATAATTAATTCCATATTCCATATCTGAGGTTTCAAAGTGATTTTAATACTTATCCCACGGCTTCCCGATTGACCTGAAAGGGGAAAGAGATGCGTGGTAGGGCTAATTAGAAAACCAGCATTGTGTATATTTGTTTTTTTTTTCATCAAATGTTTCATCAGCTATAATATGTCTCAGCAGTGTGCTTTCGTGTGCTCATTTTGTATCTTGTCATCTATGGTTGTTTATGGTTAAGTTTCAAACTCCTAAGTAACTCATTCAATTTAACATCACCATACTAAATAATTTTGCCTTAGTAACTTAATAGGGTATACCCCCCTTGGCTTCATTAGGATTTGAGCCTAAACAGAGGAGTAAAGAACAAGGTGACGTCTTTGACTCGAGACTTGCCTCCAAGGACACACCGAGTGGCTTGAAGATTTCTGCCACATGACCCAGGTGTATGAAAGGTGGAAACAAATCTGACTATCAACACATATTTGAATAAATTCAGAATTTATACACTCTCCTCCATTATGATATTTGAGATACTTTATATTCCTCCCAGAGGCATTCTCAATAGATGCTTTAAACTCAATGAATCTTTTCAAAACTTCATATTTTCTTTTGGAAGAAAACCCAAGTGTATCTAGAGAATTCATCAATGAAGGTTTTTACATACTGTGAACTACTCATGGATTTCGTAGGAATGGGTTCACTGATATGAGAATGAATGAGCCCAAAAATACTTTCTACGTGACTTTCCTTTCCCCGATCAAACTTGTGCTCGTGGTGTTTGCCGACAATGCAACCTTTGCAAATTCCATTGGAAGTATTGATGGCTAGGAGGCCTTCAACCATGGAATTTTTATGAATTTGCTGCAAGTATTTCAAGATAAAATGACCAAATATCTCATGCCATAGCCTACTGACCTCATTCCCATGATTCATAAGAGTGGTGGGATTTGAATCCACCACAAACTTGGAAAACTCATATTCCTTAGCCTGATGATTTGCTATTCCTGTTGCAATGAGTTTCTGGAATGCAATCTCTATGATATCAACATAATTCGGGATGAAAGTGAATCTCTTGGGAACTCCAATGTGTCTCATTTGGTATACACTCAACATATTGGAGGCCAAGTAGGGTACATACAGAACATCCATTAGAGGAAATTTCAACTCAAAATGGGCCTTTTAACTTTTATTCAAATTCCATGTCATCATGTGTTAGCCAATGAAATTTATTTAAATTTGAAATACCGTATAGGTCTTAAACATTTTTTTAATATAAATTTGGGGATAGGTATCATAAAAAAAGCTACTTTTTTTGTTTGTATTTTTGACATATCTCCCCGTGTTTTTAATCAAATTTCGATCGGGAGAGCTTGTTGGATGCGGAATTAAATTCTCCATCCAACGAGTACCCACTAGGCATACTTTTGACAGATCCCACTACCCCAAAAACAAGAAATACCTGAAAAAATGGAATTATGATGTCATCATTCCATTTTTTCAGGTATTTCTTGTTTTTGGGGTAGCGAGGTCCGTCAAAAGTATGCCGAGTGGGTACTTGTTGGATGCGGAATTTAATTTCGCATCCAATGAGCTCTCCCGATCGAAATTTGAGTAAAAACACGGGGAGATATGTCAAAAATACAAACAAAAAAGTAGCTTTTTTCTTTTCTTCCTCCAAAATTAATAAATATTATTTTATTATTTTAACTATTATTTTATTAGTTCATTTTTGGAGGCCCAACTTGATTTGAAATTTCCTCTAATGAAAAAAGATTCCATGTTCAAGTTTATAGTACTTTTTCCTTTCAAAATGATCTGAGAATCATCTCCCATGTGGATGGGAATGCTTTTTTGGATTCTAGGAATGAAAAATATTATTTTCTTGCCACCATATGGTTCGAAGCACTAGAGTCTATGAGGAGAGATCTAGGCTTCGAAGTGCTTTCCATGAGGGCATGTCCTCTTTCTTGTTGGATGTCCTGATCATGATTATCTCTCTTTTGAGCACTCTCGAGAAGATTGGTATTGTTCCTCTCAAGGATAAGAGTCATTTCGTAAATATTTTTCTTCATGCAATAATTTTCAAGGTGAAATCCCTTCTTGCAATAGGGACACTTGACTTTTTCTTTGCCTTGGTTTCCTTTGTTCTTGTGCTTCTTTGAGCCGAAAGGATCTTCTTACTACTGGTTCTTCTCCTTTCACTTAAGAGCATCAAACTTATTATTTTGATTCTTTTTCTTTCCCTTAACCTTCATATCTTTGAGCCCCGAAGAAAAAAGTGCTTGATCATTGTAGGATCTACTGATCCCCATTTGCACAATCTTTTCATGCTCATTTATGAGGGACTCAATGAAGGAATTGAGAGAAGGAATTTTCCAATTTGGGGTTGTTAGCTTCCCGGTATGGAATGTGGAAACAAATACTGATTAATCTGGTCCAACTTTGGAGAGAATTGTATGATCATCCTCTTTATCCACCTCACAATGCTTCAATTGGAGCACTAGGTGCTTGAATTTGGTGAAGAATTCATTGAGAGTTTCTATATTGCTTGGGTGAAGAGAAGTCATCTCAGTGTCGATAAATCCTCTTGTCGTCTTGCTTATCAAAGAGATCAGCAAGTTATCCCAAATTTACTTTGGATTATTCAATCCATTGACATGGAAATGAAGATATTTGGAAATCAATAGGCACATAAACCCAAAATATTCATCCATCTTATTCCAGTATCTTGCTTTTTCCACCACATGGTTTGGATCTATCTCGATGTCCATTTTGACTCTGTAGAGTCCCTTGTAACACAATTGAGTCTCCATGTCTCCCTTCGATTGGTTTTAATTGAAAGGAGTAAGAGGAACCATAGTAGAAGCCATTTTTCTATTGTAGCGAATGCAGTGTAAAGCTTTCAAAAACCTGCAAAAAACACAAAAAGGGCACTGTAAGGTCGAATAGTCTGCACTTTTCAATTTTTCATCACACACAGCTTAGTTAATCAAGAAGGATTGATCAACAATTCCTTTGCTTAGGAATTATGTGGTAAACCTTCGGCTTCTGGTGCAGTAATGGAATATTTCAGATTTTTGCTCAAAATGCATCAAAGATCCATCAAGGATATTTTAAGAAGGAAATACTTGTCCCACCGTAGCTCTGATACCATATGAAAATTGAGTCACAGTAATCTTGGGACCAAAGAACAAACCACAGTATGTTCAGAATCGATTACACATAAATTTGACATGAAACAAACTATAATTAGGAGTTGCAGTTATATGAATGTATTCAATAATCAAAAGTAGAGATGCAATGTGATACACTGGCATGAATAGCTAGACAATTTGAATCCCAAGGTGGTCATTCAAATTGGTAACATGAGAGTGTCTTAGCTATCAGTTAGTCACACTAAACACATCAGTTAACCACTAATCAAAACCATAATTGACTCTAACTAATCCCTAACTAAATCAGAGGCAGTAATGATAGACTCTAACTGAATAGAAATCAACTGCATGTCAATCAGTAGGTGGGGGCGCATATCTAACTCAAGTCAGCTCTGATGAAGTGAACTGAACTCAACTGAGTCACCAGAAGTTGTTGAAGGTGCCTTAAATCACTCCAGTTAACTCAAATCAGCCAAAAATAGAAAACGTAGATGAGGAAGGTGCCTTTCCAACTCAGCTTAACTGATTGTTAGGTGAAAAAAAATTAGTTCGATAATTGGTGCACTTATGACAAGCAGATTACCCCATATTTTCTCCCTAATTGAAGAAGGAAGCCTAGTTAGCAACCCTGATTAAAGGAGAAGGATTAGTTGGCTTCCCTGATTGAAGGAGTGTGTTGGTGTGTTGATGTTGATGTCAGGAGTGTGCTAGTGTGCTGATGATGATGTCAGTAATTCAAGTCAATACTTAGGATAAGTGGGTAATTAGGCCAAATTGACCAAATAAAGATGTGTGGGTTGGATAATGACTCCAACACCAATTTGCATAAATCAACTATTCTAGGTGAAATATATCTTAGGATTACGCCTATACCAATTAAGATAGAGATAGTTTGGTTGTTTATCATACCTTCAATTTCGACCATAGAATTCTAGTGTTCTGGCTACTTATTTTCTAGTGTAGCACATATTTTGGGCATGCTCCTTGCCATGTCTCAAACGATAACTGCTTCTTGTGTAGAATGTACATTAAAATTATTTTTCCTTACTAGGAAGTCTTTAAATTAGTGTGGCCCTCCACAGTCCCAACATTTTAAAGGTTCGTTCTATGCTGAGTTTTTATTAGGAACATTTTAAGGTTCTTTTAGAGCATAGTTTTGCGGTTTAAAGTTTTTGTAATTATTACCCTGGTACCCCCTGTAATTATTCCCTGGATTTTTATGGTATTTATTTTTCTTATTTTTAGGATCATAGTTATTTGGCCTTTTATTCTTCCAAGATGGCATGTTTTCTCTTTTATTCTTATTCTAGTTGTAACATAAATTTTCCTTCCTCATCGCTTCCTCTAGCATATTTGGATTTTCATATTCAATCTGTTCTTTGAACATGAGGGGAAAACATTTGAGGAACATTTGTATCTTGGGTTTCTCATAAATTATGTATGGGGCATAATGAAGTAAGCTTAAGAATATACTATAAGATTCTTTCATCATCATGGCCCCTATCCTTAGTTCATAAAACTCTTTTTATTTTTCTTCATAATACTCCTTAGATAAGTACGTTCTTTTAAAGAGTTTCTTAAAAGTTTTCAAGGTTACATGCCTCTCTTTTATACCCTTAAATTTCTTTATATCATGCCACCATATATCTTCCTTTCTGGTTAGATTATAGATTCTCGTTTTATCCTTCAACTCATTTAAGTAATTATATATTTGGAAGTACTTTTTCATTCTGGATAGCCAAGCCTTTTCCTCTTCGCTCTTCTTGATTTCCCCATTAAACATGGGTGTTTTAATTTTTTTGAACTCCCCAGAGATTTCCTCATAGGGTATGCATTTTCTTTTCTTTTTATTATTGTCATTGATTTCCCTTGACTCTTGCAATTATGTGTGGTGTTTAACTAACTCTTCACTTGAAGTGTCACGTTCATGGCTAGAAAGTTCCATCTTCCTACCCTTATGTTTATTGTATGGAGCAATTTTAGGTAGTTCCTGTTCAGATTCTTTATTTTTATCCTTTTCTTCTTTATTTATTTTTGCTAACAAAATAGTGTTTAGTTCTTCTTGAGCCTTTAGAATTCACTCGTTATCCTCCTTAACCTTTCTCAGTTCATATCTTAGTTCATTAACAACTCATTTTAATTTATATTTATTATCCTGACTATCACTTAGATCTACCCAGAATTATCCATCCCTTAACTTACCCTCTTCATTATTTAGAGGATGTTTTGGCGATGTTCCTATTCTGTAGACATTCCTGCATCTTCCATGTTTCCTTCAAAATAGATTTGTACTTCTCTTTGCTGTGTGTAAGAGAATTTTCAAAACTAAACAAGAGTTAATTTTCCGTTGTTTGTAGCAGTTTTGTGTTGAGCTTATTCATGCCTAGCGCTGAAACCGTGCTCTCATACAATTATGTAACACACCTAAAAATCGTACATAATTGTTTTTATTACTTGTGTTAGTTTTACATTTACTTAGAAACATTTTATATTTATATTATTGTTGTCTCTAGTGTCCACTATTCCTATGCTTATGACAAGGTTTTTGACATTTTAGATGGCTAGTTCCTTCAAGAACTTTCATCCATACACCTTCAGGTGATGTATTTTTATTACTTGTTTATGTGTTTTATTATCTTACTATAATGGTTAACCTTGGCATAGTTATACTATTGCAAGATAAGACCTGCCTCTAAACATGAAAGGCTCAGGGTTTGTAAAGTATGGTTTCTCCCAGTGTTATCTCTTACCATGAATAAAAATAGGGTTTGACACAAATTATACAGGCATGGAACTACAAGGTTTTGACCTTACAGATTCTCTTGCAAATCTTACATGTTGATTTTGAATGCTTTTATTTAAATATTTTATGTACTTGTATGGTTACTACATTTATCATGGTTTTCGGCAAAAATGATAAACACCATACATGTTACTAAGTGATTATGGTTTTTAAGTTTTTATTTTAAATTTCTAAAACAAACCTTCCCAATACATTATCCTAACCCATGGCTAAGGTATGGGCCTTGGTATTAGCATGTTGTATGATCCTCATTAGAGGAGTTTGGGGCTAGTCATGTCCCATTATGACATTTGACCCCAACCAAAATATGTAAAGGTTTAAACATCAAGCTGATAGTTATAACATGTGGTTTTTCCAACACGAATGTTGAGTTGGAAAACGATAAGGTTATAAGCATAAACCCGATGATCCAAGGTATGTGTTATGATTTTTTTTTGTTTAAATCATGATCCAAGTTTTAAAATCGAAAAGATCTTGTGTAAATTTTTTTCCTTTGTTGGCATTAAACCTGTTCTAGATGCAAGTTGGAAGTGCATCCAGGACCCATGAGACCCCATCTCGACTCTATGTTGGATTTAATACCTTTTCGTGGCATTGCAATGGATTAATTTTTTTTTTAACCCTAATATCATTTTTGAAGTGCCCTGAATAAGTTTTACTCCTGTATAAGATTTGATAAGTTTGGTTTAAAGTGGAAACCATTAGTATGGCCTGGTAACCACTCTATGGAAAGGATAATATACACACACACACACACACACATATATTGGTATTCCTTTTGTTTTTAGAGCATTGATTGTTTCTATGAAAATTGTTGTAAAAAGAACCCTCAATCTCCATCGTATTCACCTTATGGCCATGGCTAGGGAACATGTATCTTTTTTTTACAGTATCTCTGTATTGTATAGTATGTTTTTAATATGCATTACAATGGTATATTTAATTAGAAACACTTACAACCATCTTGTATGTTTTTAAATCTTATGACGTAATTTTCTAGATTGGAAATTTAATTAATTTGTTTGACCTTCGATCTCTGTGTGTGTAATCGAATCTATTTTTCTTTATCTTTTTGAATAAGGTTTATTGAAATTTGAAATGCAGTTTGGTTGTTTCTATTTAAATTTATTCAATTTGTATGGCACTCAATCTCAAGTCTTTCATGAGTATTGATACCCATGATAACAAAGGAGCGAGGCCCTTCCTCTATATATTAATGGCATTTAATTTTACTGTGGATATTTCCCAATGCCAAATCCTCTGTTGTAAGGGATACTATGCCAGCTGGCATATTAAAAATGATGTATAGATTTATTGTGGAAAATGTATTGTTTTAAAAGAGGGATTCGATCTCACGACTATCATGTGAGTGCGAACTGTTTTGATTGAAGAATAATTTGGTATCCCCAACATGGTCTTAACAGAAAATATGGGCTCCAATCATGATAATAGATATGATAATTAAATTATGAGTCAGTTTGTTGATTTGATGAAACATGTTCATTTATTAGCTAAGTCTACTAGTATAATGCTAAAGTATCTTTGATCGATTAAATTTGTATTATATACATGAGGGGATTCGATCCTATGACTTATACGTAGTTTGATATGTTTGATGGTTTTCATATAAGCATCCCTTTAGATCCACTGTAAGGTATGAGATATGATTACAATAAAACTAAGGATCTTCTATCTAAAATCTTGTTCTTCACAAGGGTGAAATGTTAAGGGAATAACGATATTCTAGGATACATGTAGCTAAAGGGATCTATTAGTAAACATTGTTTGATAAAATTTTATCTAGATCATAATTTGAATATGAAATCTATACTATCTTATTATAGTATTTCCTATGTAAAAAATTACGATATTTATCCATGCTTTTTCTTGTAAATATCTTTATTCGATACTTAATACTTAATTTAATTCATATGTTATAATACTATGATTGTTATTTAAATGGATTCCTATATAAAGTTTAATATATAAGCTACAGATCTATATAATGATATTATGTAATCTAACATTAGAGGTTTATGTAGTGAATTTAAGTCATCGTTCCTTAAACTAGATTCATTCGCTTACATAGAAAGAATGCAAATTTATTCTTATGACGAGACATTATAAAACTAGTTGCTAAATAAACTTTAAAAGAAAACACAGAGTAAGAAGATATCTGGAAAAATGCTGCATCTAGAGAAAATACAGTCTAATATAGCTATTTTTGTGTGTATTAGAGCTAAATGATTTTACTCAAGTAGTTACAAGTATAACAACAATAAATTAATCGATAACACTTAATAGTTTAGCTAACTCCGGATATAGGAAAAATATACTCTACATCATTAAAACTTAAAGTCCAAACCTGAAACCAGCGCTTTTGGAAAACAAGAGTGGGGATGTTGTTCCACCAAACGAACTCCTAGAGAATCCAAGCTACTTGCTCCAGAACCCCTGAGCTTGTTCGTTAAACCACAAGAAAAAAATATTAATGTGCCATCTCTAGCATTTCATAGATGTTTAATCCTCATCCAATTCTAGCCTCCTGCTGCTTATGGACATACTAATTTATAGTATTCTTCCTAGGACTTGGTCATTTTTGAGCCTCCTTCTCTTTAGCACTCAACTAGGAATTGTGACCTGATTTTATTGGATGATTCCTCCTACATCCCGAGTTCTCACTTAGTGGTTCTTTCCACTTACCTTTTTTGTCTTGTGGGTCAACAAACACTCTTCAACATTTATATCTACTCTTGTCCCCCTTCCAACATATTGTATTAAATAACATTGTTTTGATTAGAAAATGTTTTATTCTTGACTTTTCTATCAAAAAATAATAAACTAATAATAAAGTATTTCCAGCATAATTAATAATAATAATTAATTCTAGGGGTGTAAAAAAAAATAAAAGGACTTAACATGATTTATTCCATGATTTGGCATTAAATCATTTCTCACAAACACGGGTCATATTGTTTTTATTGACACAAAAAAATAAGAAAACGAAGGGAACTTCAAAGTAAAATCCTATCGTGGCTTAAACAACCAAAACTAGGTCATCAAAAGACTAGCTCCACAAGTTTTATTGTCTTCCAACCAACAAACAAGCTTCATACCAAATAGCTCACAATCATTATAGAACTATAGTCAAACAACCATACTTAACCTTTGCAAATGGTTAAATACATGGTCCAAAATAAACTAAGGAATCCCATATGATTACATGGCCTTACATATCTTCTAAAAAATAGAGTTTAACACATGTAAAATTTCCCTTGAGGTGATTATAAACAGCTTATGGAGTTATATAATTTTCTTTTAATACAGTGATGAATTTTCACACAATCATCATAAAGTTGAAAACTCCATACAAACCATGGCCCTATTTACTTATTTTACAAAATAAATCCTGGAACAACAAATAAGTTATCAAGATGAGTACATCAATCATATTGCATCCTTACAATGACTCAAATAGAAGACATTTTCCAATATTGAGTAGGCATGGTCATGCTACAGCTACAATGGATCCTTATCACTATATACAATAATCGGGAATTCCATACATATCATGCTTAGAAATCATTCCATCCACCTTTAAAAAAAGTTTTTCTATAACAACTCTTAAGCAAATACTTACAAGGAATCAATCCTAAACAAAATATCAATGTTCAAATAAACAACATGGATTTTATATGATAAAAAAATAGACCGTTAACAAGGACTCAACTTGTTAGGATATTCCTTTTACTTCAACAACAAAAAAGTTCATCAATATTCATTAACAATTCACGGACTTGGTGGTTCAAATCCCATCTAAGTGATGTTCATTCCAAAACATAAATAAACCAACACGATAAACATATGGCATTATCAATCACAAGGAAGAAATTATTAATAAATTATCCATCAACTAGTTTTCAGCTTAAGCACATGCACATTTTATTTTATTCAGACATTCAGACACATAAGAAATCACAAGACACTATTAAACAATGAACACTTTTTCAAAAGTAATTAATTGTAACTGGCTTCATGGTTGCGATGCTCCACCCAACTGTAGGTCTCTACTCATACTATATTATTATGGAATTCAGAGGCCACCCGCAAGATGGGACTCATAAATTCACCAGAGGACACTTTCCTCTACCCCAATTTCTTTCCAAGTTAGGAAGTAACATGGGATACAATTCCAAACATAGGAATCCATAAAGTATTTCCAACTCAGGAAATAACATTCTACCACTCCCAACACATGGAACCAAAATCTATTTCCAACCCAGAAAATATTATTCTGCTATGAATCCCCAATACAGGGATCTATATTTCATTTCCAATTCAAGAAAAATAATTTTCCCATACTCCCAAACACATGAGTTATAAGAAAGTATACAAGAACCCATGAATTTTTCTATGGACAATTCCATGCCAAATCACACAAACTCCCACTCTAGTCTCCATTAAATGGAACAATAGTGAAACTAATCACTACTTACTCATCCCCAAGGAACTCTACCAAAGTGGTTCATGCATAATTTTCCATTCAATTAACCACAACACAACATTCAGCCAAGGATAGAAAAATCAGCATGAAATATAGTTTTGGTTCATACAATTGACTCTGGTATGCATAATATACAAATATTCTACCTCTTTTCACTCTCTTCCCAAAGTTCCTATGTGCATATCGAACCTCTTATAGTATGTTTTCCCCCCAGCTTACCTTTCATACCATCTTGTGCCTCTTTTCCCTAGGATTGATTTCATGACCCTAAATGGATACTATCCCCCATGCAACAATGTTTTCATTGACAACTTTCCCACCTAATCCTCCACTAACCTTTCCCTTAAACATACTTAAAAAAATAATAAGAGTTAAAGGGTAAGGAAGGTTTAGCACAAACTATCAAAGGAGTAAGATAAATAAAATATTAAAATGGTATTCTAAAAATTTATAGGGTTAACAGGGTTAAGACTTATCCCCCCTACCTGGCTATAAAAACCCCCCTCACTTCCCTTGGTGAAATCACTAGTCCCCTTTCTCTTTAGCGCATACTACCACTGAATCTAGTTTATAATTGATACTAATAAGGATAAATATTTACATGTGTCCCTCCAAATGGAAAACACATATCAAATTACATGATAACACAAGGGGGATTAGCCAGGTACATTACATTCCCCTTCCCCTTAAGACCAAGATCCTCCTTGGTGTTACATTATTCGAAACTCATGAAAAACAAAAGTATTTCAAACTTATTACAAAATACATTCATTCAAAATAAGACGGGGGTACTCTTCCCACATCCAACCTTTTATTTAAGGCTATACAACTTCTCTAGGGGTTTGGAAGGTCGATTGGGCCTTTGTCCATCCTATGGACCTGTCCATGACAGTCTTGGTCATTCTGTCCCAATATGTTTCTTCCCTCCATTTTTTTCCCGTGTTCTCGATGATATGCATGTTTATTGCTTAAAGCTACACATAGACAACATCTCCTACTATAAAATCTTATTGCACATTGTACAATTTTACATCTTGATTATTTCTTTTCCTTGGTAAATATCTGACATAATTCTCTCCTCCATAGTTCCAACATTTCAATGGGAAAGGAGGTCTCTATCCCACTGGATCTGCCACCTTTGCATCAAACTTTACAATTGGCTTCCTGGAAGAAGTAAATTGCTCCTTCTTATCATCCAGAGGCCTAGCATCTTTCTCCTTCACATCATGTTTTTCTTACAATCTTCCATTTACTAAATTGTGTGCTTAATTTCGTTTCTTACTTTGATCAAACATGCACTTGTCATTATAAACACATTCCTTTAATGTTCAGGGTTCATCATATGTAATTATGTCTCTATAATATAATAGAAGTCCATTGAGAAAACACTGAAATTTATCTTTCTCAGCATGGATGAAATTGACATAGCCAAGCATCTACAAGAATATTTATACTCTTCCATGGTTTAAGTACCCAAGCTGAGTTCAAATAACTCTCATATTTTCTTGTCATAATACTATTGGTATAAATATTCTTTCTTGAATAACCTCTAAAAAATTCTCCTTGATATTTATATTTCATTCCATCCTTTTACTTGCTTCAATTGTTTCCATGAATGATATTCTCTTCCCCGAAGATTAAAGATTGCAACATGGAATTCCTGATTACCTTAGCAATCATGAAAACTCATATACTTTTTTATTTCTAGTAGCCAAATCTCAGCTACATCACCATACTTATCACCATCACAGGTAGGAAGCTTGAGCTTCCTAAGCTCACCTTGCAAAACCTTCACTTCACTTTTCCTCTTTTGATGTCTTGAGGAATCATGGTCATGTTGATTGTTTTTAAGTTTCTTATTTCCATGGTTACCACCTCCAAAACGATGTCGAGAGTATGGAATCCCTTCACTCACATCCTTGTCCCTAGAGCAATGTTATCTATCATAGATCTCTCTAACCAAATATTTCTCTTTTCCCTTTACCATAGAAAAGGATTCTTTTTATACTTTATCATGCATCTGCATTATTTTTTTCATTATCTACTTGTTAATTTGGTTATGTTGTTCCCTATAATACATAATATTTTAATTTCCCACTTGAATATTGTTCAAGGATGGGAACACTTCTTTGGGTTATATTTCAACCTGATGGCCATTTGATTCTTTCTTCTGGTCACCCAATCCCACTTCTCCACCAAAGCAAGAAGCCTCATAGATTTCATACATCTTGTAATTATGCCTTCCCACCACACAGAAAATTGGAAACTATATGGCTTTGAAATTGATGTTGTAAGTAACCACCTAAACAATGAAAACATCAATAATGTTCCAGTTTTCATCAATACATGTTATCCCACATAACCAGGAGTAACATAATTTCACTAAATATTTAACTATGCAATCAATTTTCATTACAAGGAATAGGAATTCAACATCCAATCCCTGAAACCACATGAACACTAAGATCAATTGAGAAATATGATTAAATAAATACAAAGCATTCATTTTTTAGCAGAGTATTTTAGACAATAACATAACATTAAAACATGTGAAAAAACCTAGAGGAAAAGGTTTGAAACCTTTGCTATGATACCAAACTGTAATGCACCTCACTATGCTACATGACCACACAAAACCCATCGGCAACCAAGAAAAGTCCTAGAGCTTTGTATGGGATCCAAAATTATTGAAAAATTCAATCCAAAACAAAACAAATAATTAAGAACGATCCATAATAGGATCAAATCCAGAAGCGTAGAATTAAATCATCTTAAACAAGCTTAAAAAAACTTTAAACGCAATCTAAAAATCATTAATCAACAATAAATGACATTAAACAACATCTAAACAAGATACAACAACTCATATATAGCATGACCGACATATCTGTTGGCGAAAACTCACCAACAAAGCCTCATCGATAGGGGTTGTCACTTTGTCGATGCCCAACCAGCGCGATCTCCTTGAGCACCAGCCTAGATAGGTTTTAACCTGCCTAGCAACATATGTAGAGTGGATGAAGTATCACCTGAGATGTTCAAGGGAGATCTGTCAGAATCGAGTTTCCATCAATGAGGACGGAGGATATGGGGATCTAACTGAGAGACAACATAACTATTGGATTCAGAACTATGCAGTCGACATTAATTCATTTCCACAACTACAGATTGCATCATACATTTGTCCCAGTATCGCTAGTGCAACAACATTATTTATAAAACATCTCGACTCATAATGCAACAAAAATGTAATAGAATTAAAACAGATCGCATCAATATCAGTATAGTAGAAATGGAATAGACCAAAACAACATCATCACAGATCATAGAATCATAACAAATCTAGATCACAGCAACATCATAACAAAACAGATTGCAACATCATAACATATTAGATTGCAATAGGAACAACATATAAGATTTGTGCAACAACTGTCATATCATATTAATCTTACGCAAAGGATCCAAAACATAAAATTCTTCTCTACAACAGGAGGCTGAATACATTAGGAAAAACCCAGATAGATCATAGGTACAATAGAAAATTCTTCAAAAACTAGATCCCATTAGACCTCATGTGATAATCATAAGGTTGTCAATCAATTCGATCATGCTCATGCTACTTCTATTCAATCGCAAAACTAGTCCTATATATAGGCTTGCACCTTTACATTGAAGGCCCATCTCTAACTAACTTATAACCGCTAATGACCTATTGTGACAAAACTTGGCCAAATAATATATAAAATATTAAAAATAGTTATTCTTCCACCTATCGCATTTATCTGGCCTTGCACAGCTGCTGTGACGCTACGCAACTCACTTACCAAAACCCCTTCCAACATGCCCCCAACACATTCTTGTGGCTCGTCCTTGATCCATGTTAGGTTGATAAGGTATATGTCAATATCTGTGCTTTGAAATATTCGAATTGTTGCGTGATCTCGTGAACCTGAAGCTATACTTTGGTGGCAACACTCTGATAATTATTCAAAGCCTATTGCACTGGGTGTTGTTCTCTAGCCTTGTCATCGACCATCTGTCGATTCTCTTGCACTTCCTGTAGCATGGAGACTGCTTTAACAACTAACTATCCACCAATTTATTGAAATTCATCTAGCTGAGCACGGCTTTTTTGTTGGAGTTACTGGGGACAGGCAGCTCACTACTGAAGATCCTTCAATTCCTCAACCCTAGTGATATCTACCATTAGCGGCATTGCCCGTAGTGACATCTTGAAGGTCGTCAGTTAAACTTTGTCTTCTTACACCTACACAGTTAGCTGATCAAGCTACTCATCTTGGATAATGCTCTACCGAAACTACGTTGTTGCCTCCATAATGGTCTTGTCCTCTTGCTCCATGGTTTTGAACTGAGTCGTGATTTATTCAATGGAAGACTTCCTTTCACCAACCTGCTCCGATGTTGTCGTAGGTTGGACCAAGGCATTGAGAATCATGTTAGTATCCTAGAGATGGAAAATATTTTTCCCTAATTGCTTGGCCTTATCGACTGGGGTGAGCTCGGCCGTTCTCTCAAAAATGTGCTGACAGGCCTCAGAAATAGCTTGCTCAACTTCGTTGCATCTGGCACACAGCTGCGCTTGTTCAATAATTAGGAGGTCTTGCACCTTCTTTAGCTCAGTAATATCCTTAGAATCCTTTCATTGTAGCTTAGCTTGCGCAACCTTCAATGCATCAATTTCCCAAACTTTTTCTTCGGCGAGTTACACCCGGACCTGATATAGCTCCTCTTCCTCTTTCTACAGCTTCTCAGCTGCGCTCTATGACTGCACATATCCCTTAGTCATCTCTTTCTATCAATCTGCCAATTCCATGGCGAAAACATGATGCAACTTGACCAACGCCATACCAGAATAACTTGTTCAATGTTCATATCCCAAACCACACTCTGGATCACTCGTAGCAACTGGTGTGCTTCCTCATTTTCCATGTCGATCGCAGTCGGGGGAACTTGCACGTTCCTATCCTAGGGCTCAGTGCTGATCGATAGGATGCTCTACATCATAGATCTCTGTTGTAATGGATAATTCACCTAATAACCTAGGTCTGGGGGTTACCAACATACTCTAACACTTGAAGACAATTTGACTTATGAAAGTACAAAACAGGAAATAGGAAAGTAGCAGGACTTACTTGTATTAAACGAAGGTTGATCCAATCTATCTTCTTCCTCCTTTGTTCTTCTTCCCAAGTCTCCAGGATAGTTCCTCCTTCACCTGTTAACAAAGATTCTTCCAAATATAGTATGATTCATATATAAAGATGCAGGTTAGGCAAATCATATATTATAATGAAATGTAAACATTTACCAATCCACAACACATGAAACACAATATGGAAGAAGTTCTCTGCTTTATTAACAATAATAGAGGGAGTTTAGGTTACAACCCAATGTCTGAACAAGGGACTCGTCTGTCACCAAAGGACTCTGAGTTTCTCTGCTCCAAAGATTCTGTAGACAATCCACCAGCATAACTTTGCTCTCCAAGTATATATCCAACACCCTCCCCAAGGCCTCTATTTATCTGAAGGAAATGAGGAAGTTCTCGAAGGTTAGGGAGGTTATAGCAGTTAATGGGATTAAGGTAAATGAGTAAACAAATCTCCCATTAACTCGTATTTTTAAATATTAATTTTGAGAAAAGCATACGCGAGTCTATAGTAAGACAACCCGCGTATGATACGTGACTCTATTCAAAGGCAACCCGCGCATACAAGTATGCGCGACCTGCTAAACATGAGACTCGCGCATGATGCGCGACATGTCAATAATGATAGTCGCGTATGCAACTCAAAATCACAAAATGGCAAAGTAATCAGCTGGGCATATAGGCAATGTATTTCCTGATGAGCCAAGGTATAGTGGAAATGGGAAAACCTCTATCCATAAGTGTCCTTTTGTGTGCCGACATGAGGGATATCAACACTCGGACGGAGAGGTGCCATTCAGCGGTATAACAGATGCCCCCTAATGTGTGAGGTCAGAGGGGAACGATGGCCGAAATACATTATAATATAACTCTGGAGAAACTCAGAAGTCCAGTGGAGCAGAAGGAGTACCTGAAACCAATACATAATAATGTCATATACAAAGCTATATCTGAGGATGCTATGTGCAATTTACTGGAACACTAGCTCCTTTACAATATGAGAGGACATCATATAATACGGGTAACACCACATATGTACAAAGGTGGATCAAATCCACAATACAATAATGATGAGTCTTCAAAGATCTGGAAGATGAAGATAGAAACTGGACATAGTCTTGCGCAACTTAGTTCATAAGTGAGGAACTAAGGTCTTCATACAAGATCCCAAAGAACCAAGTACAATCCAAGCCATGTGAATAAGGGTAAGCTGAAGTCGAACATGGAGAAGATTCAACAGTTTGTCAACCAATAGATGATAATTGACAACTGAAGCAAAGGAATTCACCAATGATGAAAGTGAATCCAGAGGTACTACCGTCAAACTCTAGGTCTTCGTCATCAGGAAGTGCTGAAACTGAACCATACTGTGATAGGGAAGGCAATAGATCCTCCAACGGATCACAAGAGTGACTAGGAACTGGGAAAAAGAAGATAGACACAAGTAAATGGATGACAGATATAACAGTGATTGGATCAGGCTATAAATTAGATAGTGGGAAGAATCCTTGAACAGTGAGCATGACACAGAGATGACCCAAGGCAGCGTATAACAGATAGAGAATACAACTAGACTTATCTGTCATGTAGGAGACATGATCAAATTCCCCAGGTATAATGGAAAAGGGGAGGATTCAGAAAACTCGAAGTGATAGCTGAACACAGATGTACACTGAAACATGGATATCGGAAGGCAAAGAGTGCTATGTTCAAGGATGACATGCTGCCATTACTGAAAACAAGAGAAAACTTCTTCCTTTCCTTCCCTGTTAAGTTTTAACGAGTCCAGGAAAGCCAACTCGGTTCCCTCTTCATTTTTTAACAAGCTTGAAGAGACGGGAAAATAATTCTTGATAGTGTCATTGATCTGTGAATTTAACGAGCCCGAACTAGTACATGCTCGATTGGTGCTTTCATATTTAGAGAGTCTGAAAACGCCAAAGAAGACTCCCGGGGGGTCCTTTTTCGTCCAATTTAGTCTCTTAAGGCCGAAAAAGTATAAAACAAACCTCAAAAGAACTCTCTTAACTTCCGAAGAAGAAAAGGTGAACCTTTTTCGTACTTAGTCGGGAAGGTCCGAAAAAGGTTAAATTACCACCTACCCAACGCTCCTTCAATAACAGCATATAAATAGCTTGAGTTTTACGAGTGTGAAGGAAAGCAAGATCACTCGGAAAGATCCATTTGGTTACAAGAAATGGGGCTTACAACAATAAACTCGGTGCTTTGTTATTAGGTGTTTAACGAGCATGACAAAGACACAAAGTACACTCGGAATCTTTTTCATGTTTGGGTCCAGAGCACGAAAAACAGAAAACTAAGCTCATACCGGGTGTTCCTTTTCCGTCCAATTTAGTCCCTCAGGTCCGGAAAAGCGATAAACCTGTACCTGAGAATACTCTTCTCAATTCCGAAGAAAAGAGAGTGATCCTTTCTTGTACTATTCCACATGGGCCGAGAAAGAGATAACCTACCACCATGCGAATGCCCATTCACATATTCTTAACGAGCTTGAACGGACGAGATAACTCGGCAGTCAACTCTATTTTTAAGGAGTCAGACCTGGGCCTAAAGAAACTCCATAAGGTGGGGAGTCCTATAAAAGGGATAGCTTGTAAAGAGAGATTCATGCGAAGCTTTATTTGGCATGAAAAATAGCTATGAGGAAACCCCTGGGCCTGAAATAGTGACGAAAATGAGTATCAAAGGCTGGAAATGGCATATAAGGATGATACTCATGAAATAGGGATCCTAGCCACAGAAGAACAATGGTAGAGACAAGGGACTAATGGCTTAGAAT
>LPNX010649007.1:141812-165886 GCA_001517045.1 Pseudotsuga menziesii
CTGAGTTTCTCTGCTCCAAATATTCTGTAGACAATCCACCAGCATAACTTTGCTCTCCAATTATATATCCAACACCCTCCCCAAGGCCTCTATTTATCTGAAGGAAATGAGGCAGTTCTCGAAGGTTAGGGAGGTTATAACAGTTAATGGGATTAAGGTAAATGAGTAAACAAATCTCCCATTAACTCGTATTTTTAAATATTAATTTTGAGAAAAGCATATGCGGGTCTATAGTAAGACAACCCGCGTATGATACGCAACTCTATTCAAAGGCAACCTGCGCATACAAGTATGCGCAACCTGCTAAACATGAGACTCGCGCATGATGCGCGACATGTCAATAAAGATAGTCGCGTATGTAACTCAAAATCACAAAATGGCAAAGTAATCAGCTGGGCATATAGGCAATGTATTTCCTGATGAGCCAAGGTATAGTGGAAATGGGCAAACCTCTATCCATAAGTGTCCTTTTGTGTGCTGACATGAGGGATATCAACACTCAGACGGAGAGGTGCCATTCAGATGTATAACAATCTCGTAGATGTCTTCCTAGAAACAATATAAAAAATAGAATTTAATCTATCTCTTACCGCACCGAATTATTCATGGTTCGACTCTTGAATTGCCTATGTCATAGCCTCATAGGAGTCAGTGACTGCTTTGATGAGCCATTGCAATTGTTCCTCCATCCCCCACCTGATACCACTTCCCGCATCATATTCTTGGTGCCATTTGATGTTAGTCCTTCCACAGGCGTTGTGCTTCGGCCTCGTGGTCTGTCGATGACTTGTTGTCAGAGTCATGAACACTTAGCTCCTTCTAGGTAGGCTCTTCTAGGGCATCAGGTGGCGGCTCCTTAGACAGTTCCTCTTGAATAATTGGCATTAGAGGAAATTTCAACTCAAAATGGGCCTCCTAAAATGAACTAGTAAAATAATAGTTAAAATAATAAAATAATATTTATTAATTTTGGAGGAAGAAAAGAAAAAAACTACTTTTTTGTTTGTATTTTTGACATATCTCCCTGTGTTTTTAATCAAACTTCGATCGAGAGAGCTCGTTGGATGCGGAATTAAATTCCACATCCAATGAGCTCTCCCGATTGAAGTTTGAGTAAAAACACAGGGAGATATGTCAAAAATACAAACAAAAAAAAGTAGTTTTGCTGCATCCAACGAGTACCCACTCGGCATACTTTTGACGGACCCCTCTACCCCAAAAACAAGAAATACCTGAAAAAATGGAATGATGACATCATCATTCTATTTTTTCAGGTATTTCTTGTTTTTGGGGTAGCGGGGTCCGTCAAAAGTATGCAGAGTGGGTACTCGTTGGATGCGGAATTAAATTCCACATCCAATGAGCTCTCCCGATTGAAGTTTGAGTAAAAACACAGGGAGATATGTCAAAAATACAAACAAAAAAAAGTAGTTTTGTTTATGATACCTATCCCCAAATATATATTAAAAAAGTGTTTAAGACCTATACGGTATTTAAAATTTAAATCAATTTCATTGGCTAACACATGATGACATGGAATTTGAATAAAAGTTAAAAGGCCCATTTTGAGTTGAAATTTCCTCTAATGGTTGTGCCACTCAGCTGACCACTCTTGAATAATAACATCCAATTCTTCCGTCATGACTTTGTAATCCAAAGGTAGCCACTACCGGTTGGGGTCCCACCTTTCCTAAATATAAATAGAGTGGGGTGCAATGGAGAACTGAATAAGCCTATGATACTTGGCCACTTCATAAGGAGAGACATGGGTAATAGCGATAGCTACAGCTTGCAGCACCTCCCAGTAAACCCAAAAATGAATGGCATAGTCCAC
Source organism: Pseudotsuga menziesii (assembly GCA_001517045.1). Classification (NCBI taxonomy): domain Eukaryota; kingdom Viridiplantae; phylum Streptophyta; class Pinopsida; order Pinales; family Pinaceae; genus Pseudotsuga; species Pseudotsuga menziesii. The sequence continues at coordinate 143,647 of LPNX010649007.1, forward strand.
CTATCGACTAAGCTCTTCAACCCACCATAAGTTCTGATACTATGCACCTCAATGCACCTTCGCCGCATCAACCACCATTGGTTGGTAGTCTTTAGGTTCCATCTAGGTGACGAGGGCAATAAGGATCAACAACCAACTATATTAAAATGGCCACCCATCCTGAGAAGTAAGAGCATCTTCTAGCAATTGGTTCAGCAAAAACAAAGACCAATTCATCTACACTCCCTCAGCACACTTCCGAGCGCATGCGACAACACTGGAGTTACATTGGACTGGTCGATTTCCCTGAACAACCTTACTCGCCAGAATCCTTGTGTTGATGCACACTTCTTGTGAGTTAATGCTATCAATTTGATAAGCACGACCATCACGTTGTAATCCAAAGAATTCCTTTAGCTGCTTGGCAAGCTTTTTCTTGGTATCCCATCCACAGATATAATATGTTGGATATTCCCCAGCCTTCGGCAAGCCTATGATGCTCGCAATTAATTATACTGTAACAAGGATGGGCGTATTCAACCAAAGTGTCCCCCCATGAAAGCAGGCCAACAGTTGCTTAACACATGCATGGGATTCATTTAGTTGCCTGAAATTAGGCATATTGATGAGCCCCAGCAATCCAAATTTGTTTAACCCACTCGCCCAAGGTTTAGGAATCCACTGAATGGGGGAACCCAGCACCATCTGGACTAATTCATAGGGCTCAAATCAGACATATTTGAGTAACAACAATTCATGGTCTTCAAATTTCAACCTGATCATGGTAGGGATGATGTCGACCGAGCACGCCATCCCTTTCGGCAATGACGAAAATATCGGTGGATATTTCTGACTATTCGACGGCTGCCTTGGCTTTTCTCTCAGATGCATAGGAGCGATATACCCCAAAATATCATGAACAAAGATGCCCCTAGGCATTATAGACTCTACATCTCCTGAGCTCGATGACCTGGTCTGTGCAGTTCCTTCTCCTTGCACTCTCGTCGACGTGGGGGTTTTCCTCTTTTGCGGCGACATGGAACTAGGCTTCCGATCCTATCGCTTCCACTTGGGGATAGATGATGAGCCAACCAGTATGCTCATTATTTCTTCTTCAATATTCATGGGCCGAATAGGGGACTCTTGTTCATTGGAAATCTTAATGGCGTCGAGGTCGCTCAGGATGCCTCATGCCCCAAACCATACAATGCACTCGACAACTCTGACCTTCTACTCTGCAACTCTCTCAAAATATTGCACCACACTACACAATTCTCCTACTCAATACTCGGCTTGCTCAACTGAACAATGCCATCCTCCCACGTCCGACGCGCTTTTTATAGCCACTTCCAATTCCAACTCATCGTTGCCAAATCTAAGATCACCATTATGACTGAATTTGGTAGTAATGATGCCAAATCCATCTTCAATCTTACTACTCTAATGGTCAGATCAGCCATTAATGCACATCGCTTCAAAAAGTGCCAACAACCAACTATTTTAACTACCTATATTTATTACTTGATTTGACCAACCCACAGCCCTATAGCTATCGCAAGTGATGACTGGCCATCACTATGAACTTTAACCTTTTGAAAGCTCTTCCCCTATTCTCGCCTTGTTGCTCTGACACAAAATATTCTTTTTTTTTCATAGTGCCTCAAGCAATGCGCAGCTCTCACCCTGTCCTATAGGGATTGAAGAGACTCCCATTGACGAGCATCGGCAATACCGTGCCATCTAACTGCTATAACTGAAATGCACCTCTAGAAGAAATGGAATGAATAAGATATGGACCTAACCAGTGCATTTGTAACTTACCTGGATGCTTTATGAAATTGCTGTCATATAACAGCACCAAATCTCCTTCCGCAACCTATTTTTTCTTAATGTGGCGATCATGCCATGCTTTTTGTCGATCCTTCACAACCTGCTGGTGGAAGCCAGCAATAAAGCGGTCTTCTTCAAGTTGGATCAACTACATAATGCTCTCTTTTGATGCTTCTACATCATCCATGATCGTTGCCGCGGTGATGCATAAACTAGGAACAATGTACTCCATGGCCATGACTACCTCTTTCCCATAGACCATCTTGAATGGTGTCTTGCCTATTATCCATTTGCAAGTAGTGCGATAGGCCCATAGCACTGTGGAAATTTTTAGGTTCCAGTCATCACAGTTAGCATTACATACTTAGTCAACGTTGTTTCCAATATTTTGTTGAATGCTTCGATAGTCCCATTCGCTTATGGATGGTATGGTGTACTCCTCTTATGTTGCACCTGCAACTCCTGAGTTAGCACTTTCACAGTCCGATTGATGAAGTGACTTCCCTAGTCACTCATCAAGATCCTAGGACATCCAAACTATGTCAAAATGTTTTCAAAGATGAACCTCGATGTTGTTGCAGTGGTACAATCCAAAACTGGTGCAGCTTTCTCCCACCTAGTTAGATAGTCGGTTGCAATAATGATGTATCACGCACTATTCCTCTTCCCTAGTGTATTAATAGGACCCACAAAATCCATGACCCACTTATCAAAGGGTTAGAGAATTACCTATGGCACCAACGACATCTCATCCCACTGCGATGGTTTATCGACATGCTAGCAGGCGTCACAGCTCCTTGCATATTCTACAGCATCGTTATGCAACGTAGGCCACCATAGCCCAACACGCAACAACTTTTGCATAGTGTTCCATCCTCCATAGTGGCCTCCCACAATTCCTACATGTGCTTCTTCTAAAATGGGACAATGATCATGAGGTAAAATACACCGTTGCAAGATTTCATTTGGTCCAAGCTTATATAACTTCCCAACACTTAGTTGAAAATCAGAAGCCTTTACTACTAGTTGCTTCTTTTGGCTAGTCGACATGTCCTTCGTGGTGACACCAGTGGTCAAAAACTGAATAATTGGTGCATAGTGATCATTCGCGATGTCAACACGAAAAAATTATGCATATGGAAATCCTTCATCAATATTGGTCGGTTCTTCACCATTCTCAATGCGAGACAAATGATCTGGACCAGCGTTCAACCGTCTCAGCTTCACAACTATTTCAAAATCAAACTCTTGGAATATTAACAGCCATCGACAAATATCCCCCCCCAACACAGGCTTATTGACCAGGTATTGCAAACCAGAATGATCGGTGAACATCTTGAAATGTCCACACAATAACTAGTGCCTTAACTTTTTCAAGGCATAAACCATCACCAAGCCTTCCCTTTCCGTCTTTGTATAATTTCATTCAGCAAATGAAAAATTTCTACTGGCATATGCGATTGGCTGATCCAGGTCTCCCTCACCTGGTTGGGTAAGAAAAAACCCCAGTGCAATAGAAGAAGTGTCGACATGAACATGGAACTCCTTATTCCAATCAGGAAAAACCAGTATGGGCGTAGAGGCCATCTTGGCCTTTAAAGTGTCAAAAATTCCTTGACATTCCTGATTCCATTCAAATGCTGCATCCTTTTTCACTAGTTTCTCCATGGGGGCAGTAATCGTAGTGTATCCTTTGATAAACTTGAGATAGTATCCCGTATACCCCAACGTTTCCCAAATCATATTCACATTTGTCACTGGTAGTAAACTGAGGATTAGTGCGATCCTAGCCATATCAACCAACAGACCTTCCTTGCATACTATGTTCCCAAGTAGCATTCCAAACAGTTCCTGGAAAATACACTTCTTAGATTTTAATGCAATCTGAGGCTGTTGACACCTCTCAAGCATCAGTCACAAGTTGTTGAGATATCCCTAATAAGGCTAAATACGGTCCAATCAATGATATACACTTGCAAGAACCTTTGAAATAAAGTCTTTAAACACAACGACAACTACTCAAGACAATACTACTGGTGCATTTTGCATCCCAAAAGGAATGACTGTATATTGAAAATAGCCCCATTTAGCGACAATCGTGGTATTATGGCAATCCTCCTTTGCAATCTGGATCTGGTGGTACCCCGAAAAACCATCCGTGAATGAATACATCTTCTGGCCATCTACACATTCAAGAACTTCATCTGTAAAAGGGGTCAAGAATGGGTCATGCACGCATGCATCATTCAACTTCCTTAGGTTGACGCAAATGTAAATTTCTCTTGTCTTTTAATCCTAGACTGCCATAGGACTTATCCACTAGGATTCTTCTACTGGCTCAATGATCCCAACATCGAGCATCCAGTCAATCTCGGCCTTCACATGGTCCTTGTATTATGGGTTTAGTCGATATGGCCTCTGTCACATAGGCTTGGCATCTTGTTTCAACAGGATTTTCATCTCCCCCATGTCTCCTAAAATGCCCTTCATCTCTAAAAACCATGTTGGAAAAAGGTCCTGGAATTCATGTAGCAGGTACGTGATTTTGGCCATGGTCTTCTTGTCCTAGTAGTCCCTGACATTAGAAATTTTTGGGTTCTCTGCAGACCCAATGTTGAATTTCTGAATCCTCAGCGGTTGACTCATTGAGTCCATCAGTATGTCTAGGGCTGAGACAATGTGGCTTCCTTCTGATTTTGGAATATTAACATTTAGCAACTTGTCATCATCTTCAGGTTCCCCAGATAGGTTGTAGCATGTCATCATGGATTGTATCGAGCAGTGCGCATGCAGATCAACTGGGTATGTGACAGGGATGACTTTCAGAACTATGTCTCAGATGACTTGTAAAGCATTATATACTTATGGGTTGGCATCCTAGAAACTAAACGTTTGCGCAAAGAAAACATAAAACTCCTCCCAAGTGGTGATAGTTCTGCATAACTCTGCCACTACATACCAGGATCTCAAGATCTCTTCCAGAGTGTGAACGAAAGCATGGACCCATTCATCTCTAGGTCACGATGCCCATAAATTATGACACTCGATCAAATGACTGGTGGGATCATTCTGTCAGTCATATCTCCTAGCATGATAGGCCTCTGAATCGCCGAGACGCAAAATCATCAATCTGTGGTATTGTTCCTAGTCATGGATCATCTATTTGTGCGTTGCCCACCATCGAGCTGTAGTAGCCTTTAGTGCTACACCGAGGGCAAGTATCCTTTACAGTTCAAAAAATTTCTCTTCAAATTCTTGAAAGAAATCTGGTAGTCCCGGCAGTACTTCATAACTAGACAAATCGACAGTCTTAGTTGCAATACGCCGAAGAGACGGTGTAATCAACCCATATTTATTGAATGATACTTCATGCAACCTATTATCCCAATTTTCCAGAGCATCATCAGAGTATCTAGGACACAGAACTTGCGCTACACCATCCAAGTTCACCATCGATGGTAGGATGGATATAGTCTTCAAAGATGTTATAAGCATGATCCCAACTTTTACTGAATTCATCCTTTATAGGTTCAATATACTGACATCCCTCTTGAGGGTCCATAGGAGCAATGATCCTAGCATCCTTGTTTTCAAATTTCATAACTCATTTTTTGAAGTTGATAATCGCCATGCTATCATTAGCCCATCCAATCCCTAGCAGTGCAGGATAGGAACCACCATCCTCGACTACTTCTATCACATCAAAGTCAGCATGCATTTTCATACCTTCAATGTTGAAAACCAAGTTTGAGACGCAACCAATGGGATGAACCTTTCCCTGATTTGCTAGTCGCAACTGCAACGACGACCATCCCAATGCTGGATTTCCCATCAATTGCCAGGTTTGCTTGATCAGAATGTTTACATCTGATCCAAGATCTGAAATGACCAAGTCAACCTCATAATCTCTAATATGGATATTCATCCTCATCTCCTTTCCTGCCTTCCTCTTTTGCAAAAAGTTCACTGCATAATCCTTCACTTCCTTATCCGGGTGGTACAATAACATCTCAAGTTTGACAAGGGCGTCAGGGTCTCTTGCCAGTGATAGACAACTTTCAAAGAAATATCATAAGGTACCATTCTACCATGATGGTCCTATCTCTATAGATGGATCGAAAGCAAATGACACGTCAATAATTGGTAACTTACCCAGATTTCTCTTGATTGCATGATTTTCCCCGAAGGAGGTGTCTTTATTCATCACAATATTGAATGCTACTTTTTCTTTCTAGTGAGCTGAACTTGCTACCCTAGTCCATATTCTCTAGTCATCGCATCGACGCGAGTGACAACTCTAACGTCGACATCTTGTTTACAGTTCGACTTGAATTATCACAACCGTCGAACCTTGATTCAAGTTCAATGGAGGGTTCTGATTCAATGGTTGATTCATCGGATGGTTTTGAGTCTGAGGTGGGTTCTGAGTCTGAGCCTACAATGGGATCTGGTTCTGTATTATCGGGTGGTGTTGTACTTGGAACGTAGGATAATTATGATTCTGGACATTCTGCAACTGAGGAATGTTTCTATCCTTACATTTTACAATCAACTGAGGGAAGTTTTCAACATTATGTTCATTGGCTGCACAGTATGTACACTATGCATGAGGACACTCCCTTTGATAGTGCCCAAATACTCCATAGGTATAACACTGGATTGATTCGCTACCTCATCCTCCTCCTTGACTGAAGCCTCCTCCTTGGCCTCTAAATCCTCCTCGGACTCCTCCTTGTTGAAACTGAGGCTGGGCCATCTGCTGTTATAGTGGGTTTGGTTGCTGTTGGACATAGTGCGCAACTTGAACATATTGTGGCTGAGACTGAATGAGTATCACCTGTTTATACTGTGGTCGCGATGCATACTGTGGTTCTGCTACAATCTGTGCTGAGGTACAAACTATGGCTACACTATTAACTGTTATGCACGGATAAAATGAATTTTGATTGGGGGTGTATACTGCACCTATGTTACTGGTTGTACCACTTGTGGCTGCACTTACATTTCCTGGGGGTCCTCACCTTTCACAAAGTATGAATCATACATCCTTTCCTGGAGCAAACAATAAGCTCGACAGTTTTTATCATCATGCCCGATTGACCGACAAAATGTACAGTATATATTTTCTACCTTGGTAACCATCTTCTCCATGTATTCGCATTTCTCATGTCGATGCCCATAGACCTGATATATGCAACACCATGAGATACTAGCACATTTCAATGGGTTTAGGGCTCCTGACAAAAAATAATACCGAAATGTTGGAAATGTGTCCTTGGTATGTCCATCTTCATGGCAACAAGTGCACCAAAGATCATCACAATCTTCCTTGGCCTTTTTGATATCTTGCAATTGGAGCATCAGATTGGCCAACTATGCTTGAATCTGGTTCATTCCAACCACAGTTTCTCCTACTGGAGATGCCTCCAATTTCATCGCGGTCTCCAGATCCTTGCTTTGTGTCGCAATCTTTTTCTGCATTAGTGGTTGTTTCATATGTGTGATGAGTGTGGCGATGAACCACTCCTTGTTCTGAACATCGCTCATCTGAAAACTGACCCAAGCCATAAATGTCTTCAACCACTGATCAAAGTCCCAAATAGTTTCATTGTGGAACTATTTGATCTCTTTAAATTCAGTAATGTACTAAGCCTCAGACTTTGCCTTCTTGAATTCTTCAAATAACCCTGTTTGGATCTCATCCAATGTTTTCGCAATACCACCCTGAGGAACCCCCATGAATATCATGAACCATTCCAGCGCACAGCCCGTAAGAGTAGTTTCCAGCTGGATTTTCTTGACATCATCATCTATGGTCTGTCGGGAAGTCCAAATCACTTCACACAAGAACCAGTATTGGTCTGGGTCATCAGTGTTGTTTCCATGAAATATTGGTAGCTTCATTTCATCGCCCGCCATTCTAGGACTTATTCCTCTTGTTGGTGCTTTATTGATATATTGTTGCTGACATGTCGGGCAAGTCGACGCAAAATGCGTGCTTCTTCCTTGTGGTGGAGTAGTGCGCGAAGGTGTGGGAATGTTACTGGTGGGGTTCGATCCTGTTGTCCTTTTGGGTCTAACCTGGGCCTGGTCGTCCTCGTCATCACAAAAAGGTTGCTTTGTCCCATGTGATTGTTCCTCATGGCATCACACTTCAATTGAAGCATGACCTTCTCTCGTCCTTTGCCTCTTCCCTCGAAACCTTACTCCTCCCCTTGTATAACCACTTGTTTCCTCGATGAACTTCACATTCTCACTAGAACTCATGCCCATCTACCCCTTACCTTTCCATGCATCTCCCCCCTTTCGTCATGGTGCCTACATCCTCTGCACACCAGAGTTCCACTACTCTTGGTCCATCTTCAGAATACCTTTTTCACAGACCAACTACTTAATTGACAGCTACAGCGACAGCAAGAATTTTCCTTGTGGTTCATTGAAGAACTCCCTTTCTGCTTCACTAAATGAATTATTGGTGTCGACTGAAAACTCGGTAATGTAGACTTCCAGGATACTTTCTAACCACACTTCAATAGCCCACAATGCCTTATTGTCTGTCTCTTGTAATTCCTGGATCAACTCCAGAGTCAAGGATGTTAGCTGTCCTCCTTGGAAGTTTCTTTTCTTAGAAGTGAACTTTTCTAGCCACTCATGTAAGAGGATATGAAACTCACAAAAGAACCATTCGTGAGGATCGTCATGGATATATCTATCCAACCAATGTCCCGTCGACAGCTTTAGATCAAACCACCCCTCGATGTTCGGTCAAGTTGGACGCCAAAACATATCCTCCTTTTAATCACAAATAATGTCCCATCAATGGAACCATTTGTTGGAGAAAATGCACCAGCAAAGCCTCATTGACAGGGGTTCTCACTCCCTCGATGCCCAACCAGTGCGATCTCCCTAAGCATCAGCCCAGATAGGTTTTACCCTTCCCAGCAACATCCGCAGAGTGTACGAAGTCTCACCCGAGATGTTCAAGGGAGATCTATTGGAATCGAGTTTCCAACAGTGAGGATGGAGGATATGGGGATCCAACGGGGAGACAACATAACTATTGGATTCAAAACTATGTAGTCAACATTAATTCATTTCCACAACTACAGATTGGATCATACATTTGTCCCGGTATCGCTAGTGCAACAACATTATTTATAAAACATCTCAACTCATAATGCAACAAAAATGCAATAGAATTAAAACATATCACATCAACATCAGTATAATGATAAATGGAATAGACCACAATGACATCATCATAGATCATAGAATCATAACAGATCTATATCATAGAAACATCATAACCATACAAATTGCAGCATCATTACATATTAGATCGCAGTAGGAACAACAGATAAGATTTGTGCAACAACTATTATATCATATTAATCTTATGCAAAGGATCCAAAACACACAATTCTTCTTCACAACAGGAGGTTGAATACATTAGGAAAAACCTAGATAGATTGTAGATACAACAAAAAATTCTTCAGAAACCAGATTGTACTAGACCTCATGCGATAATCATAAGTTTGTCAATCAATCTGATCATGCTCATGCTACTTCTATTCAATTGCAAAATGAGTCCTATATATAGGCTTGTGCCTTTACATTAAAGGCCCAATTCTAACTAACTTATAACCGATAATGACCTATTGCGACAAAACATGGCCAAATAATATATAAAATATTCAAAATAGTTATTCTTCCTCCCATCGCGCTAATCTAGCCTTATGCGGTACCACGTGAGCTTGCGTAGCTTCCGCGACGCTACGCAAATCACTTATGAAAACCCCTACCAACAATATCCAACAGTTAAATTCACCTCCAATCCAAACCTATCGATCCCAATCTCCCCATGTTGATTCTTAATTTTCCACGCCGATCCCAACATCGATGGTTGAAAATCACTACTCCAAACAGAAGAACAAACAACAAATTCCCTCCTAAATTTTGACTTCCAACATCATTACTCTGAAGTCGGCACACCAAGACAAGAAAACCACAACAACTCCTCCTGAATTCCAACTTTTGATGTCGTGAGTTAGGAGTCATCATGCCAAAATAGGTAAATCACAATAAATCCTATCAACTTCTAACTTCTTATGTCAGTAGTTGGGAGTCATCATAACAAGACAAGTAAACCACAACAACTCTTGTTGAATTCCAAGTTCTAACGTCGGTAGTTGCGAGTCATCACGAACCTAACAAACATAACCAAAACCAACCTCGACTTTTGATTTTCGACGTTGTCACGTTGGAAGTTGGGAGTTGGAAACACTTAAATCAATTGTCAAGATCACATTATAATGATGATCGATGATCATGATCACTTTGACCTTCCAAATAAAACACTCATCCATTCTTTAACAAAACAACTAAGTCAAGAAAATAAAAGGACTTAACATGATTTTTGCCACAATTTGGAATTAAATCCTTACTCACAAACATGGGTCATGATGTTTCAATTGACACAAAAAATATAAGTAAATGAAGGGAACTTCAAAGTACAATCCCGTTACGTCTTAAACAACAAAAAATAGGTCATCAAAAGACTAGCTCCATAGGTTTTACAGTCTTGTAACCAACAAAAAATCTTCATACCAAACAACTCACAACATAGACCTCTAGCCAAACAACCATTCTCAATCATTCCAAAGCGATAATTACTTGTGTCCAAAATAAACTAAGGAATCTCACAGGATTACACGATCTTATATCTCTTCTCAAAAACAGATTTTAACACATGTAAAAGTTTCCTTTAGGAACATATAAACAACTCAGGGAATTATAAACTTTTATTTTAATATAATGATGAATTTTTAACACAATCATCATTAAGTTGAAAAATCCATACAAACCATATCCCTCTTTGTTTATTTTACAAAAATAATCCTATAACAACAAACAAGTTATCAATATGAGTACATCATTCATATTATAGCCTTCCAATGACTCAAAATATAAGACTTTTCCAATATTTCGAAGGCATGGTCATAGTACTACATCTACAAAGTACCCTTAACACTTTGTACAATAGTTAGGAATTCCATACAAAGCATGCTTAGTAATCATTCTAACCACCTTTAAACATAGTTCTTCTATAACAACTCTTAAGAAAATACTTACCAACAGTCATTCATGAACACCATACTCAATGTTCAAATACACAACATGGATTTTATGTGCTAAAAACATAAACCATTCACAAGGATTCACCTTATAAGGTTATGATTTTTACTTCAACAAAACGGAATTCATCAACATTCATTAACAATTCAAGGACTTTGAGGTTCAAGCCCCATATAAGTGATACTCATTCCAAAATATAAATAGACCAACACATTAAACAATTAAACAATGAACACTTATATGAAAATAATTAATGACAACTAGCTTCATGGTTTCCATGGTCCACCCAAGCATAGATCTCTTACCAACCTATATTATTTCGACACGTAGAGACCACCCCCAAGATGGGACTTGTAAATTCACCAAAGGACTCTTCCCTCTACCCTAATATATTTCCAACTCAAGAAATAACATGGGCTACAATTCCAAACACAGGAATCCAAAATGTATTTCCAACTCAAGAAATAACATTCTACCACTACCAACACAGGGAACCATAATCTATTTCCAACCCAAGAAATATTATTCCGTTAGGCCTCCCAAACACATGGATCTATATTTCATTTCCAACTCAGGAAAAATAATTTGGAAACACTCCCAAACAGATGAGTTCTAAGCAATTCTATAGGAATCCAAAAATCTAGATGTGACCAATTCCATTCCAAATCACATAATCTCCCACTCTAATCTCCTGTCAATGGCACCACAGTAAAACTCATCGCTACTTACTCAACACCTAGGAAAGCAACAAGAGTGATTCATGCATAATTTTCCATGCAATTGACCACAACAAAACTGTCAACCAAGTACAAAAAAATCAACAAGAAAGTAGGTTTTGTTCATACAAGTGACTCTCGTATGCATAGTATGCAAATATTCTCCCTCTCTACGTACTCTCTTCCTAGAGTTCCTCTGTGCATATCCAACCTCTGCAAGTGCATGTTTCCCAGATATTACCTTTCCTACTAGCTTGAGACTCTTTTTCCTAGGATCTATTCCATCACCCTACATGGAAACTATTCCCCATGCAATAACGTGTCCATTGAAACCATCAACTTTCCCACCTAATCCTCCACTAACATTTCCCTTAATTTTTTTTAACAAAATAAACTAAGTTAAAGGGTATGAAAGGTTTAGCACACAATAACAAAGGATTAGGATAAACAAAATTTTAAAAGGGTCTTCTAAAATTTTACAAGGTTAAAATGGTTATGACTTATCCCCCTTCTAGGCCATACAAACCCCCCTCACTTCCATTGGTGAATTTATCAGTCCCCTTTATCTTTAGCATGTGCCACCACTGAAGTCAATTTCTAATTTATATTAATAAGATTAAATATTTACATTTGTCCTGCATCCTGGTCAATACATATCAAAATTGCATGATACAAGCAGGGGTCTTGGCTGGGGACATTACATTGAATGTTCTTGGAAAATTGGCTATGGAGAAAACCTCCATGTTATGTTTTACACTTTGGTCATGGTTATCATCTCCCCACATGGTAAATGGATAACTTTCCATAAACACTAAGAAATCCCCCAAAACACTAATTGTATTCTATTTCTAGAGACATCCAGACCTTGTCTCTCTCCTCCAGTTTTAGATACAATGTTTCAAAGGATTCTTTTTATACAATATTATATTCTTACATTTTTTATCCTCTACATTCGTTTTTTAGTGTTTAATGGTGTTTGATTTCTATAATTTGGTTAATGGTTGTGAAAAAACTAAATTTGTTGCATAAGATAAAATGGAGCTGCAATATCAAAAGCTAAGAATATCTAGTAAAAAAATGCAATCTTATTTTAAAATAATTTGCATTTGTTGTTTGAATCCACTCAAATATGCCATGAATTTGGAAAGCTTAGTTTACCCACAAAAAAATTGCACTCGTCTCAATTTTTTTTTGAGGTGATGGTTCTTGCTGAAAATAGATGATTTTGGAGACTAAAATGGTTTTACTTCAAGTAAATGACAAACCAAATCTTTTCTAACAGACTCTTAGGGAACAATTTTTGTGGAGTATTGTTTGTAAGTGTGATGCTTGATGATTTCTTGAAAATTAACTCATTTCTTTTATTTCTTTTAGTATTTTCTTGACCAAATCAGATTTCCTTAATGTTAACATTGCAATATCATTCAGATGATTTGATGGTGAAATTTTCAAAAATTTGGTAGCACTTTTGATCCTTGACTCTGTTGTCTTCCTAATCCTTTAATGGCTAGGTCAATTTTGGAAATTTACTCACCCTGCTATTCACAAAATTGATTCTTATATTTTCTTAGATCATTTTTCTCCTTGCAACGCTTTTCAAATATGGTTTATGAAAGAGATATTTAATAAAAACATCATATATTGGTTATTATATATATTTGGTTGGATGATTTCTTTGATTCGGATGTCACATGGGTTGATCTATCAAAACATTCAATAGATTCTACTTCCTTCATTTCTAGACAGATTATAAAAAAATCCTCTATGATGACATTGAAATGAGGAATAATACTGTGACTGTAGTTAGCAATATTACATGGATAGGAGGATGAGGACAAAATAGGTGATATTACATTTCATTGTGGTGATTATTTCTCTCTTTTAAAAATAATTATAGGAATTGCATATGCAACTTGAGACTTCAAAGGAATGAAGAAACATGTCCAAGTTACATTGTTGAATACACTCTTATGTGTTTTATATGATTTTGTTTTTGCATTGCTTGTATAAACCCATCTCTTATTAGCTTCTTTAAATTAGGCATCTTTAGAAACAATGCTTGGCAAAGAAGACATGACATGGGATCATTGTTTTTTATCTATATTCTTAGTCATTGCAGATGGATTGCTTGTATTATGCTATATTATCTTAGACTAGAGATGCTTTATTGGCAGGGATATGTGAATTACACTATTAAAGAAGGAATTTTCTTGGATGATATTTTGTTGTGATTGGGTATGATCATATGAACCCATTTCATTACCTTTTCATTAAGGNGGTATATGTGAATTACACTATTAAAGAAGGAATTTTCTTGGATGATATTTTGTTGTGATTGGGTATGATCATATGAACCCATTTCATTACCTTTTCATTAAGGAAGAGAGGTAACAGGAAGATATATTTAGTATCTCATCGATTTAATTTGTGGTTGGTGAACATTAATATCCACAAGTTAAGTGCCACAAAATATAACCATGCCTCAACTACCAGTTATCACATGTAAATTGAAATATTTTTAACAAAAATCTCATTCCAATGATTTTCACTATAAAATTAATTTGTATTATGTTTTCTTATTATGAATATTCTTCAATGAACATGTATGGCCTATGTTACCTTTTTTGCAACAACATCAACTACAAAAGAAGTGTATATTGTAGAGTAGGGTCTGGTTGAATTTTGGTGGCTCCAACTATGTATATATTTCAGGGCGTATTGCTTCAAAAATGGAGATGGAATTATTTATGCATTCTTGGAACCTGTGTGTATGGTGTTTATGTCCATAATGTCTATGTTTTATCTTTTTGGGTTGTATGGAGGAAATTCAGAAAACAAAATGTATTGTTCAGTAAAGAAGCAAATCCATGTAATCAAATATAAAATTCTTATGATAAGTTTCTCAAATATCCCACCTACAATTTATTGGTACCATCACAACTTTCAATGCATTAAAATTATACCCTATTCTATTGAAGAGTTTATTTAGAATTTACAGGTTCTTAAGACCTTCAAAAAAAATATTTGAAGGTGGGTCAGTTGTAACTAGGAGTTGATGATATTATCATCTATAAGTCCAATCCTAATTGTAACTACAGTATTTAATTTATGTAATTGAAGGTAGAAGTTATTGTAAGAAATTAGCATATGTTTTCCAGGTTCATATTAATATATAAGTTACAATTTATCACAATATATATATGTGAAGTTTATGTGAATGGGATAGTGACAAGTAAGTCATGCTTCCTGATAGCATAATGCTTAATTGATTGGACTCTTGATTATGATTTAGTTAATGCCTAATATATATGTTTGTTGTTTCAATTACTTTTGGAGTAAGAGGGTTTAAGTTATTTCTCAACCACCTGTAAATGGTGTTTAGGGTCCATGGAATCAATTGAAAACCATATTGAATCCAACAAAAAGGGGGGTTTTAATGGATTGTGACTACTTCCCTTTTAATGTTTATCTTTTTGTTGTAATTTTTTATGCATTATGAATGAAAAATACAGTATCAACAAAGGAACCTGCCTCATATAGGCAGTTGGGTGCTTCACTCGAGTAACAAACAAAGACATGTTGAACCTTTGTGTTGTCATTGATGCCAAAGGACAAAATCAACAAGGATCATTTTGTCATTGATAAACAAACAAGGTCTATGTTGTCATTGATATCAAATGTGAATGAAGTGCATGAAGAATTAGTCATACAAATATAGTTTAAAGAAATACATATAGAAAAATGGGGAAACCTAGAGAGTGCAAACATCCCACTATAACCTGACACATATGCGTGCATATAGAAACCTTGAAGAAAAAGTTAGAAGAATAATATGAAATACAAGGATGTGTGCAAATACCACCATGGTACTGGACTTATGTAAGAAGTTAGAAGAAGAACGTGAAAGACAAGGATGCACATAAATACCACCATGATGTGGGACTTATGTAAAAATTTATAAGAAGAACATAAAAGTGAAGGATATGTGCAAATGCTACTAATATATATGGACTTGTGTGTGAAAACTCCACAAACATAATGACAAATGTGCACTAAAACCCACAATGTTGAATTGTGAAAAGTTGCACTCCGATGCAGAAGATAACTTGATTAAGAAGAAATAAAGTTGGGGCATTCTCAAGTAAAAGGAAAGTTCAACTTGTGGACACATCTCTTGAATTAGAAAGAGTATAAATAAGTAAGAGATGTATGCGTTGAAGTAAGCTTGTAAAGTGAAGAATCAAAGATTATATATATGGGGAAAGCTTTGTATTTCTTGGGGTATCAATGGATTTTGATTGCATAAGAAATTTATATAGCAGAACCAAATTACACATATCAATAGAAGATGAATAGAAAGAAGAACAACAAGTATAAGGATACGCAATATCAGGATGTATGATGATAACAAACAGTCACTAACACAAAGTACAAGATCATAGGTGTGATAAAGTGTGTGTAGAATTATATATTTGAAGTTAATAGCACTAAATAACATAGATATGCAAACTGTAAATCATAGAATTAACTCAGTGCTCACAGATACCTGAAGATTGTGTAATCTAGAGAAATTGAATAAATTATAGATATTGTAGAACATATCAGAAAAGGTAACTAAATTTTTTGACACATATACCCAAAGGAAATACTCATACCAAAAGGTATAACAGTAGTTCCATATCGTTGAGTTGCACATCACAGATAAGTTAAAGTGCATATTTAAATTATTTGGTACACAACTATTTTCTTAGGGATGCATGAAGGGAAAAGGACAATAGAGTCATAGCTTCCTTCCAGTTGGTGATGTTAAAACTTCTTAAGGATGCAAGAAAGGGAAAGGAAGAGGGATTTTAATGTCCCTTACAGTCGGAGCTGGTAAAAAAATCAGGGAGTTGGAGCTTCCCTCTAGTATTAGCTGGTAAATCAATCAGAGAGTTGGATGTTCCTTCTAGTCACAGCAGGTAAAAAATTCAGGGATTTGGATCTTCCTTCTAATCGAAGCTGGTAAATACAATTGGGATTCGATGCTTCCATTTAGTTGCAACTGAAGAAATAATTGGAGATTGTAGTATTCAAAATTTTGGTTCTCAATTACTACAAGTTGGATCTTGCACAAAGAGATAGACATATGTTCAGGTTGGTGCCTAAAGTTCGTAATTTGGTTCTCGTGCAAATCGAATATTTATAGGTTGGTGCCTATAATCAGCAGGTTGATGCTTATGGATCTCGTTGGTTCCTGAATGAGTTGGTGCTCATGATTGGATTTTTTTCTCTCACGTTGATGTAATAATTATTTTTACACACACACGCATATTTAATTATATTTCAAAATTTGGTGTGAGACTATGTTTGTTACTGTTTCATTAGAAAAGTTTTAAGTGGTGAAAATTTGTTAAAGTGAAATAATTTGAAATATATTCGATATGTGAATTCACCCCTCCTCTCAATATATAAGATAAATCCAACAATTGTTATCATAGCAGGTGTCTTTAGGAACAACTTAGCATCTGTAAGATAGATTCTTGTGTAGATAGGAAAAAACAAGAAACAGTCCTTATGACCATGGGAGATGTTTTTGAAAATGAAGAATCAAAATATGAAGCTAAAGTAGACCTCAAAGGAGAACTAATTATTTCTGTGGAATAATTGGAGAAGTCTAAGAAGAAGAATAAGCTTCTAAAGGAGAAACTTTTAAAGCATAAAGAACAAGCCGAGGCAACTAGAAATTCAAATATGGATACGATGGAAAAAATAAAACACAAGGAGGAAAGGTGTGATAAACTGCAAATAAAAATCACTCTCCTAAAAGGATAAATGCACAAGGAAAATGATCATTTGTACCTCCAATTTTTTTTAGCAATAGTACCAGGGATCTAAATGAAATTATAGAAAATAAAATACAACCATCAGAGAAGATGAGAATAAAGTATAGAGACTCAATGTTTCCAAACCCCTATATACAAATAAGAAGATACACAAATGCATTCGAAGGAGACCAAAGTTACAAAAAAAATGTCCTTCCCTTAGAAAATCGACCCTGTGGAGTCAGGAAGCTCTCACTTTACAAGGTACCAAACTCTTTTCATAGGAAACTGTTATTTCTATATTAATTTTGGCCACAAGTCTATAAATTGCAAAGATCAGATGAAATACTACACTAAAAGGAATATATCCTAATTTAGGAAGAATGACCTTGAAACATGGTCACAAACTATGAAGGAAAACTAAAATCCTTTATCCCTTTAGGTGTAGAATGTGAATGTAAAAATGTGGCAATCATGGGCACATGACTAAGGATTGAAAAAATAAATCTTCGTTGTCCAAGCCAATTGAAAATAGTCTTGTTAAAAAAATATCTACAAAAATATGCCAGAAAAAGTATGTATATTGGATGAAAAGGAATAAAAATTATGTATGGGGAAAACATATGAATGTTGGATTTGGAATAAACGAATGGGTCATATAAAATTTAAGAATAAGTGATGAGATATATCCCAAATATAAATCCCATAAAATCTTCCTGTAAACATTATTAACATGGAAAATAAACAAGAGTGAGTTTTAAAACAAATGAATACATTACGACAAATCCATTTAGCTCACATATATCTATGTGGACCCACAAGAACCAAAGTATTGAATGAGAGTTTTATTTCCTTCTCTTCATATATGAATACACTCAAATGACATGGGTCTTCTTCCTTAAGAAGAAATAAAAAACATTTGAATGCTTTAAAATATTTAATGAAGTAGTAAAAAATGAAATTGATATGAAAATTAAATGTCGAAGATTAGATAATGGAGAAGAGTACACCTCAAATGAGTTTGAGGATTTCTAAAAAAAACTTGGAATCAAAAGACAGTTCTCACCAGTCAAAACCCTCTTAGGATTATTATTCCTCCCTTGACCATACTACCTATTAGATTATTTATCCTAAATTAGGATCCTTAATTAATTAATTGGGTGCACTAGTACCATTGGGTCCACTTGGCCTAATGGGGACATATGTACCAGTCACTAGAGTGTGGGAAACACTACTAGAGGTTAACTTCCACTTACTACATGTTCATGCATCAGTTTCGGTGCCTCCTAGACCAATCCCTACATTTTAGGAGCCACTGGGAGTCCTGACACCAACCTACATCAGTTAGTTGGAGTTAGTACTAGTTAGTATTATTTATCCTCCCGTTACTTTTAGTTAGTTCGCAATCAGTTAGCTAGCGCTAGCTATGCATGGATAATGCATGGATGCATGTGGAGTAGGCCCCTTTTCCCACCTACCACACTCAATTGCACTGAGTTAACTAGTTATTACTGATTGATTGAGTTGGTTGGACATCTGGGAGGTGATATGTTGGACTCTGATATTGATTGGGACCCCATGAGTTACATGGTCAGTTAGATATAGTAAGATCCAATGGATAGATTCAAATTTCTACCTAATGCATTCGAATTAGTTTACTATGTAAATATTGTAACACCGGATTTAATTATTGTGAATGATACTGTAAATTCCTGAGCAATACTCATCCATTTCCTTTGTGGTTTGTTTTGTTCAGTTTGTGTCTTCATTCTCCATTTAATGCAACCATAATTATGAAATATCTTCTTGAATATCTAAATGGAATTTAAATTTTAATATGGTATCATAGCCTTCTCAAGCATGCTTCAAGTTTCGTTTTCTCCATAGAACATCAGAAGCACCTGGGTTTCCACATAAGTCACCTATGATGAGTGTCCAGCTCTGAATTTATTTAGAGTAGTGGAGAGGAAATGAAGGACCCTCACAAAATGTTCATGTCGAGAGGAAAAGCATGATTCTAACATAGTTTGAATATTTTTAGTTTTGCAGTGATATTGTGCAGGTTCAACTTCATATGGCTTCGATATTATCAGTTCCTTTTCTTACTCCATCCACAAGATATTCAAAATGGAAGTTGAAGATGATTGCATCTCTGAAGAGGCAAGGTCTCTATGAGGTATGTATTGGACTTGGTAAAGAGTCTTATGATAATGAGAATTACTAGATAAATGATGGTGATAGAGCTTATGGAACAATATGTAAGGAATTTCCTCCAAGCTTGCACTACCTTATTGTTTTTGCAGAATACTCGAAGGATCTATGGATAAAACTAAATAGAACCTTTGGGAAGCACAATGAGGATATTTATAGAAATTTGGAGAGCAAACTCAGAACCAAAAGAGTTATTTTCTCAAAAGTCTCAGCCTCTACTCTCTTTGATGAAGTTGTTCAATATGAAGAAGAAGCAGAATCTTCCTCATAGTCAATTCGAATTGAAGAAAGTCTCCATGGAGTGACTCCTTATCTTGCTGCTCGGGAAGTGTATGAGATCTATGATATCTCATCTCCTCACATGGCTGATCCAAAAGAAATTAGAATCTCTTTTATTGAAGAAAATATCTCCTTCCATTCTATTCAAAAATTCTCCAATGATTCTTCTATTATAATTTTTCTGCATGGTTTACCGGTGATTGCTCCAGGAAAGAGAGAGGAATTTGATTTCTTTGTCTCTAATGATTTTGTTGGTGTGAAAATAAGTAATTATTTGGATATTTTGGAAATAACATCATATTGTAGGAGTGATCCATTTACTCTCATTGATCTAGAGCTTCCAACAAATCCCTACATGATTGCATGCGCCGATACTCAAGGTTTTGAAGAAGGAGGAAAATTTGCATATACCGTCTCGGTGGAGCACACTCTTGGATATGATATGGAATTTATTGGATATGATATGATATTATTTGGATATTATATTATATTAATTTGTTCTAGGGTTCAAGAGATTTCAATACTACTTGTAGCTGTTCTCATCAATTTGTGGAAATTAAAACCAGTGATAGAACAATTACACTCACAATAATTATCAATTGTACATGCAAAGTCACTCACAAAAGAGACTGAATATGGAGCTGAACACTAAACTGTATTGAATAAGTGTACAATAGCCAACCCTGTGAAGTCATAGGATGACATAATAAATAGTTACATGAAGGATTCGAATGCATGAAGAGGCAATTCGAATGTAGTCAAAAGCAGGCTTACTAAATCTAAGCAAATCCCCCATAGGTGCATAAAGCAGTTTCCAAAAATGTCAAGGAGCTCACGAATTGGCAAAATAAATTAGGAAAGATAAAAGGTAATGGAAGGACAACTCATACATGCTTTTCATAGGAGAAAAGAGTGGAGGATTTGGAGGACAAAAAACTAGTTAACCTCACCTAGTCAAACTTTCCCAATTGCCTTAAAGCACTGAAAAAGCAGGCAATAAAGAAGAAAAAGTAGAAGGGCGCTTAGGAGGCTAGGGATAAAGTAGATTTGATTCCAGGAGGTTTCCCAAGTGCTCCATGAGTCAAAATTATCAAGTATGACCACTATGGATGTGTAGATGACAACTTGCATAAGGTGGAACATGGAAACTAGGAAAATAAGACAAAAATGGATTAATTAATGTCTAAGGTAGCTAACTATGGGTTGATTATTCTAAAACCCCCCCTTAAGCCTGAGTTATGAGTAATATATCAGAAAATTATAGGGCCTAGGAACAAGGCTTAGTCACCCTTTACATACTACATGTCCATATAACCAAGGAAAGAGGAAAAAACCCAGTGGGAAAATCCTCCCTTAAACATGGACTGTAAAACAAAATTTGGAAATCTTGTCATCACTCATGCTTCATAGCACAATCAGCAATCCCCAGCAGTGATTTGAGATTGCTTAAGGTCTTCTCACAAAATGCTTTGGTGAAGATATCAGCTACTTGTTCTGAAGATGAACAGAAGAGTAGGTGAATGGTGCCATCATGCACAAGCTCTCTGATGTAGTGCATATGGATGTCAATGTGTTTGGTTCTCTGCTTCTGAACTGGATCATTGCAGATTTGAATGGTACTCTGATTATCACAGTATATAGTAGTTGAGTATTCTGATTCGAAGCCACACTCTCCAAGTAATCCCTGCAACCATAAACATTGAGTTGTTGCATTTACAACTCCTCTGTACTCTGCTTCTGTAGATGAGAGTGCAATGGCACTCTGTTTCTTACTTGACCAGCTAATTGGCCCTTCTACAAGCATGAACACATATCCTGATGTGGAATTTCTGTCTGTGCTATCACCTTCCCAATCACTGTCAGTAAACCCAATCAAATCAAGATTAGATTTAGCTTTATAGAAGATCCCATGTGTCCTTGTTCCCTGAACAAAGTTAAGGATCCTTTTGGCTACTTTCCAATAGATCTCATGAGGCTGATCCATGTATCTATAAGCCACACTTACTGCATAAGAAATATCAGGTCTAGTATGTGTAAGATACAACAAACATCCAATCAATTGCCTATACAGTGTATTGTTTACCATAGGTGAAGAATCAACTTCTTCAAGCTTCACTCCTAAAAGGAAAGGAGTCTTGCTTGGCTTGCAATCCTTCATTCTAAATTTGTTCAGCAAATCCAAGGCATACTTGGATTGGTGCACCTTTATTCCAGCTTTGGTTTGAGCAATCTCAAGCCCCAAGAATTGGCTTAAGAGCCCCAAATCTGTCATGGAGAAGGCTTGGT
>LPNX010649007.1:165967-199930 GCA_001517045.1 Pseudotsuga menziesii
TCCTATAATGAGGAGGTCATCAACATATAACACAATGATCATTAATGAACCATTAATAAACTTCAAATATACATTTGGATCTGATTTTCATCAAACAAAATTCAATGATAGCAAAAATCTATCAATCTTGGCATACCAAGCCCTAGGGGCTTGCTTTAGCCCATATAATGACTTCCTTAGCCTTCACACAAGAGATGGGTTAGTAGAAAATACTTGAGGCTGCTGCATGTATATCTCTTCAGTGAGATCTCCATTCAGGAAGGCACACTTTACATCCATGTGATGTACCTCCCACTGCTTTGAAGCTGCAATGGCTAAGGCTAGCCTGATGGAGTCCATCTTTGCCACTGGTGCAAAGGTCTCATTGTAATCTATTCCATGAACCTGTGAGTAGAACTTGGCTACCAATATGGCATTTTACTTCATAGGTGAACCATCAGCAGCAAATTTGGTCTTGTACACCCACTTACACTAAACTAGCTTCCTCCCTAGGGGAAGATCAACCAGCTCCCAAGTGTTGCTCTTCTGGAGTGAGATGAACTCTTCCTTCATTGCTGATTGACATATCGGATCTCCTACTACATATTCATATGTCTGAGGATCTGATTCCACCATCAGATAGCATTTCTTAGCAAACATAGGATCCTTCATGCACAGAGCACTCTCAAATTGAGATCTAGTCCTCCTAGGGTCATTAGGATTTCCAGCTAGCTCTCCTGCTGCATGAATGGTCTTGGCTGCCCATTTTTTCCTTGTAGGGCTGTTAGGATATGCAATAAATTCATCACTATCATACATATCATAATCAGCATGTTCAACAATCTCTTCACTTACATTCAGAGGTTCTGGTGGTGAAGAGGCTTCTCCAACTTCCACTGCTGCTAGGGGTTCTTCTTGAAACTGAACATACCTTTCAATGAAGGATTTGTTTGTGCTCAAATTTATCATCTTGTACCCTTTTGAATATTTAGAGTACCCAAAAAATAGACACTCTTGGCTTTGGGGCTGCAAAGCCTTTCTCTTTTCTGTTGGAATTCTAGCCCAAGCCCTTGAGCCAAAAATTCTGAAATGGGTCACATCTAGCTTGTGCCCACTCCATGCTTTGAAAGGAGTCATACCATCAAGATTTTTATGAGGCACCCTATTTTGGATATAGGCTGCATAGTTTATAGCTTCGGCCCAGTGCTTTGGTGGCGAAGTCTTAGCCTCCATCATGCATGTTACCATCTCCTTCAGTGATATGTTCTTCCTCTCTGCAACACCATTCTGTTGTGGTGTGTAAGGGATAGAATGCTGCATCTGAATACCTACATATTCACAATATTGAATAAACTCATACTTGACATACTCACCACCATTGTCAGATCTGAGGACCTTGAGTTTCCTCTCAGATTGGTTTTCAACCAAAGCCTTAAAGACTTTGAAGAGGCCAAAAATTTCAGACTTGTGTTTCAGGAAGTAAACACAGCAATACCTGGAAAAGTCATCTATGAAAGTCAATGCATATTTGGCCTGAATCATGGACATATGAAGGAATGGGCCAGAAACATCACTGTGGATCAACTCAAGAGGTGTAGAGGTTCTCTCATGACTAGCTCTCTCAAATTTATGCTCTGGGTGTTTTCCTAGGATGCAACCTTGGCAGACTCCTTTGGAAAATTTTATCTTGGGTAACCCTATGACCATCTCTTTTTCACTAAGATCAGAAAGATACTTGTAATTTAGGTGGCCAAATATTTCATGCAAAATCTTGCTTGCTTCACTAGCATGAATCAGAAGAGCAGAGGGGTTTGAGTAGGGTAGGAAGTGTGAGAACATGTATACCTTCAAAGTATGATTTACAACTCCTTTTGCAATGACTTTACCACTTGAGATCTATGTGATCTCAACTTCATCAAGGGAGAATATGACCTTCTTTGGAGACCCTGTGTGGGTCATCCGATACATTGATAAGAGGTTAGAGGCAAGACTTGGAACATACAACACATTGTTGAACTGACCATGATCAAGATCAATCCTCCCTTTGCTCAAACTTTTAGTGAGAGAGTCATCTCCTAGTACTATTGGTGGACCGTTCGACATGTCAAGTGAGGTGAATGCCTCCCTAGTCAAAACCATATTTCTTGAAGCTCCAGAATCAATGATGAAACTAGGTGAGCTTGATGTGCCAGAAACCAATGCATGAACTCTCTCTCTGTTTTCTGAACTTGATCCTCCTTCCCTCTTCTTTGAGCTGTCTGGAAGGGAGATTCCATTCTTCTCCAGGAGTTGGGTCAGCATGTCTATTTGCTTCTTCATGTAGGATCTCTCAGAATGATTTTCCTTACTGCAATATGCGCACTTTCTCATTTCTCCTTTGTTCTTCTTCTTCTGGTAGTTCTTCTTGGAACCTTGTGGCTCCTCCGGAGAATTGTTCTTGTCTCTATTTTGCTCAGGTGGCTTTTTAGCTTTCCTTTTGCTTTTTGAATCCACCCTTGAATCTCCAGCAACCAGAGCTTGGTCTTTGGATGGTTTGATGGTGCCCATCATCACCAATTTGTCTTGTTCTTGTGTGAGAGATTCCATGAAATTTGCAAGGCTAGGCATCTTCTAGGTTCGAGCTGTCAACTTTGTGGCATAGAAGGTCAAAACAAACACTGAATAGTTAGGTCCAAGCTTCGAGAGTATGGCCAAGACCAGCTGATCATCCTTCTTTTTGATCCCACATTGTTTTAGCTGCAAAACAAGTGCTTTGAACTTGGAGAAATAGAGTTGCAGGGATTCAAAGCTATTGGGACTCAGGGAGATCAGTTCATTTTCATTTTGATGTCCCCTCATTTCATCTATCTTTCCAAAAATATCAACAAGCTTATCCCATACTTCATTTGGTGATTTCAATCCATCAAGATGGAAAAGGAGGTCTCTGGATATACTCAGACACAAGAGACCATAGGCCTCATCCCTCCTGTTGTGCCATTTTATCTTCTCTGCAGTTGCATTGGGATTTGCTTATGTTGCCATAGTCACTCTGTAGAGGCCTTTCACTCTCAAAAGTATCTCCATATCTACTTTCCATTCAAAGAAGTTAAATGGAGTCAAGATGATCTTCTGAGATTGATCCATAGCTCAGAAATTGTCCCGGCTAT
The DNA here is from genome assembly GCA_001517045.1 of Pseudotsuga menziesii. Lineage (NCBI taxonomy): Eukaryota > Viridiplantae > Streptophyta > Pinopsida > Pinales > Pinaceae > Pseudotsuga > Pseudotsuga menziesii. The sequence goes on from LPNX010649007.1 coordinate 169,093, forward strand.
TAGTAGAAGGCTCCTAGTCAATTATGTCGAACCTGAAAAACAAATTTGAAGGAGAGAAATCAATCTACAAAGGCTCTGATACCATGTGGAAATTGATCCTAGTGATAGAACAATTACACTCACAACAATTATCAATTGTACATGCAAAATCACTCACAAAAGAGACTGAATATGGAGCTGAACACTAAACTGTATTGAATAAGTGTACAATAGCCAACCTTGTGAAGTCATAGGCTACCACAATAAATAGTTACATTAAGGATTTGAATGCATGAAGAGGCAATTCGAATCTACTCAAAAGCAGGCTTGCTAAATCTAAGCAAATCCCCCATAGGTGCATAAAGTAGTTTCCAAAACTGTCAAGGAGCTCACGAATTGGAAAAATCAATTAGGAAAGCTAAAAGGTAATGGAAGGACAACTCATACATGCTTTTCATAGGAGAAAAGAGTGGAGGATGTAGAGGACAAAACACTAGTTAACCTCACCTAGTCAAACGTTCCCAATTGCCTTAAAGCACTGAAAAAGCAGGCAATAAAGCAGAAAAAGTAGAAGGGTGCTTAGGAGGCTAGGAATAAAGAAGATTTGATTCCATGAGGTTTCCCAAGCGCTCCATGAGTCAAAATTAGCAAGTTTGACCACTATGGATGTGTAGATGACAACTTGCATAAGGTGGAACATGGAAACTAGGCAAATAAAAAAAATGGATTAATTAATGTCTAAGGTAGCTAACTATGGGTTGATTATTCTAACACAATTTTGGTGTGAAGAAACAAGTACCACAAGTATCCTTCAAAATTGATGTTGGGGATTTGATTTCATTCCACAATTTTGGATATGCTATGGAATTATTTGGATATGATATGATATTATTTGGATATGATATGATATTACTTGGTTCAATATTTCAGGTTCATGAGCCTTCAGTACTGCTTATAGTTGGTTTAATAAATTTTAGTGTGACAAATCAAGTACCGCTTCAAAATTGTTGCTGGGGATTTGATTTCACTTCACAATTTTGGATATGATGTGAACCTATTTAGATCTGATTTATTTTCTGATATGAGAATATTTGTTTCAGATTTTAAGATTCGATATATTACATTATTGCTTCTAACATGTTTCATCAACTTTGGTATGACAAATCAAGCACCACAAGTCTCCTTCAATTTTGTTGTTGAGGATTTGATGTTAGTTCTCTCTTATGAGTTTGATGATATTAAATTTTGTGAGATATGGGTTATTTATAAATCTATATCAGATTATGGATCTCAAGAATTCTCTCTCAATAGTCCTGAGGCTTCTCTACCTACCTTTTTGATCACATGCTCATCTCCTCATAGAACTAGTAAAGTTGGAGACATTCTACATCTGCCTGGACACTTGGTCCTAACACTTGGGGTTGATTATACCTAACATGGTTTGATTTTAAAGGCTGAAATATATCAGTTTCTTTGGTTTTCCTCACATGGTTCAAATTCTCAAGCACCTTTTCTCTCTCATTAGTTGGTTTTAGCTGCTCTACATGGGTCCATTTTTCATTCTGCAACTGTCTATATTCCCGATTCAGTTGGGCACATTATTCTTCTTCCAAAGAGGAATATTCCTCCAGAAATAATCACTTTGTTTAGATTCAAAGGTTCACATGCATAGATTCAGGATGCTGCTACACAGAAGTACTGGAATACCGCATTATTGCTGAAAATTGCAACAAAAGATTTTGCATGTTTTTAACTTGTATTTCCTGATTTCTGCTTATCTTGAGGGGGGGGGGGGGGGGGGTTACCATTAGGTTTTCCCTATTTCCTTGGTTTTATTAAGAAGCGTTATTCATTTTAGATTGTATTTGGGTGACCTATGGTCTTATTACTAGGGCCCACAGTTGTCGAAGTTAGGATTCAAGGAGGGTGTTAAGATTATTAATCCTCCCTTGACCATATTGTCTATTAGATTATTTAGCCTAACTTAGGAACCTTAATTAATTAATTGGGTTCAATAGTACTATTGGGTCCACTTGGCATAATGGGGCCACATGTACCAGTCACTACAGCGTGGGGAACACTGCTAGAGCTTAACTGCCACTTATTGCATGTGCATGCATCAGTTTGGGCGCCTCCTAGTCCAATTCTTACATTTTAGGAGCCACTGGGAGTCCCGTCATGAACCTACATCAGTTAGTTGGAGTTAGTACTAGTTAGTCTTAGTTATCGCCTAGTTACTTTCAATTAGTTCACAATTAGTTAGCTAGCGCTAGGTATGCATGGCTAATGCATGTCTGCATGTGGAGTAGGTGCCTTTTCCCACCTACCACACTCAGTTGCAGTGAGTTAACTAGTTATTATTGATTGATTGAGTTTGCTGGACATATGGAAGTTGATATGTTGGACTCTGATATTGATTGAGATACCATGAGTTAGATGGTCAGTTAGATATAGTCAAATCCAGTAGATAGATTCAAATTTCTACCTAATGCATTCAAATTCTTTTTCTATGTAAGCTATTGTAACACTGGATTTAATTATTGTGAATGATATTGTAAATTTATGATCAATACTCATTTGTTTCCTATTTGGTTTTTTTTGTTGATTTTTCTCTTCATTCTCCATTTATTGCAATCATAATTCTGAACTATCTTCTTGAAGATCTAAATGGCATTCAAATTCTAATAAACCCAGATCATAATGGAGTAGTAGAAAGGAAAAATATAACAATGCAAGAAATGGATAGGCCCATGTTAAATGATTCCAAATCATCTAACATTTTATGGACACAAGATATCCACACTGCAATTCATATTTTAAACATAGGGAAAATCAAATCCAGTGGAAACATGAATCCATATGAACTATGGAAAGGAATACCATCTATAATCAAATACTTTTGAATATTTGGAAGTAAATTCTATGTAAGAATAAATTAGGAGAATCTTTGAAAGTTTGATTCCATAGATGATGAGGGAATATTTCTTGGGTATGCAGCTAGAAGCAAAGTGTACAAATGCTACAATCTAAGGATGAATAAGATAATGTAAAGCTCATATGAAAGAATAGATGAAGAATTAAAATAAAGAAAAATAGATGATGATGATTATCAACCTATATTTGTATAAACTTTATAACTTCCAGAAGATTAATAAAGGATGACAGAACAACAAGGCAACCTGCTTCAAGAAGAAAAAAAGGAAGAAAGTTGAACAAATACAAAAATCCCTCCAGGTTCATTCAAAAAAACCATTCATAAGATTTGATTATAGGATATAAAAATGCATTTATAGCAACAAGAAGAATATACTTAACTAATGGTACTAAACAAGCACATTTCTCCCTATTGTCTCAAGTAGAACCAAATTGTTTTAATGAATCCAAAATCGATGAACATTGGATCAATTCCATGGAATAATATTTGAATCAAATTGAGAATAATCACATTTGGGAACTAGTTCCAAGACCCAAAGAAAAAATGATATAGGAATAAATGGGTTTTTAGAAAGAAACTGATTGAGGAAGGACAAGTTTTCAGAAACAAGGAAATGTTAGTATGAAAATTATATGCACAGGTTGAAGGAATATAATTTGAATAAATTTTTTATCCAATATGTCATGTCCCCATCCCAATAAGTCTGCTATTTGACAATGTTTCACCCACCTACTAGTTCCCTAGGTTGGGGGAGGAAGCATAAAATATTGCAATAAGGGAGCTATGGGACCCAAGAGAAATTTAGTTTATAATTTACACATTAATTTGGGTCATACGAATAATAAATATGGATAAAATAAAGTGTCATTTCATCATAAGGACATTTTGAGGTCCATGGAGTCCTTGGGTGGATAGATTCTTCCTTACACATGTAATGACTTAAACCCAGATTTGAAATTATGAGTAATGGAAGGTTCTTGGAATGTGAAGAGTTGTCAAATGAAGTATCATGATACCAATAATTATAATTGGTGAGTATTAGTAACTCCCCATAGAGGAGGAATACTTTAGGAAGAAATTGGTGCCATGTGGAGCTAGATTCCCTACAGTTTATGACAACAATGATAAAAGATTCTATGACAAGTCAACAGGGATAGTAGAACTGATTGAATACCTATGAAAATATGACATGTCAAGGTTAAAAATATACTCCAATAGGGAAAACTTGGGAATAGGTGGGATCCATTTGAATTTGGAGGAAGATGAAGGGTTGAGGAGAAGGCCAAGTGGCATGGAGGTTAGTAAACATCAAGGATGACTTGGAGGAATCCTATGGGAGTGAATTATAACTTGTAGGAACTTAGTAGGGATATAGAGATATGTAATTAGGAATGGAAATGGACATTTTATCATTTGTGAATTTTCCTTGGGAATTTTGGAGAGCATTAGCTTGTCCATTGCACGGTGAGTGCACACTTACCCTGCTATTGAGCCAATTTCGAGAGAGTGAGATTCTTATCCAAGTTGGATATGGGAGAGGCCACCATGAAATATAATTTGGAGTTTCATGGAGTGTTCTTTCTGCATATATTATTATTATACATTTTGTGACCCATCTCTCCTCCCATACTCTCAATTCCCACTTCAATATTTCCATGTTTTTCAATGAAGGCGCACTTGTGTGAATGGTGGTTGTGCCCCGTTGATTTAAGTTGATGAAAAATAATGGGTGAATGATTAATGGATCTGTATTATGTCTCCAATATTCTATTTAATTCTAAATAATAATAAATACATATGAAAATGTACACATTTCCAAGCTTTGTTGTGACTAGTTTCCATGTGATGATTTCCCATTTCAATGGAGTTGTCTATCTGATGTATATTGGGAATTGGATCAATGTTATATGATATTAGTGATATATTTAAGTGATTTAAATTGTATATATTCATATTTCTCTGTTTTGAACCATTATATGCACCATTTATGAGTTGAAGTTGAGCTTTAATATGTCATTTCTTTTAAGCAAATATCACTGGAATTATGCATTTGAATATGAAGCTTTAATACTATGCTTCAGAAATATTAAACATAAAAAAAATTAAGTAAATGAAGTATAATTACATTCCCCATAATATTTTTGAAAATTTTGGATGGCTTCATAGGAGTTGGAGAGTCATTTCTTCCCACACCCTATGGGGGATTGCATCATAAATTGCTAGTGATTTTACCCTTTTTTCCATGATGCCAAAATATATTTGCAGATGTATATGACATGTAATAAATATATAATATATTAAATTTAATATTCCCAAGGCTCCCCACATCAGTCTCTACCAAATTTGATACCCTCTTGTGCCATTCAAATCCCATAGAGTTAAGACTAGTTAAGACAAATTTTCCAAAATTCCACCTTTATTGGGAATTTTTGAATTTGGAAATTGCAAGTGGTATAAGAGAATGATAATGGAACCTGATATAAATAAAAAAAAAAAATTTCTTATTCTTACCTCCCTCCCTTAGAAACTGATACTGGAGACCTTAATAGTGAAAAGGAAGGAAGTAAAGAGGTTAGTTGTTTTTACAAGAAGATTAAGGAAAAAATAGAACTGGGAGATATAGATGACAAACAAAGCAATGAGGATATTAATGCATTCATTAAATCATATCTTGAAATAATTACCAAAATGTTTATTCAAGGATTCTAATTGTTGGCTAGCCAACTTGTGAGCTTGTCAACACCTGGGAGTAGTAGTAGTACACCCCATGATGAGAGGAATACTTGTGGGGAAACCATTTTTTCAAAGACATTACCTCTTAACCGAACCCATGAGTTAAAAAATAAGAATGGAACTGCAATAAATAAGTTCTTAGAGTCCAAATAAGGTGTTTACACCACGCAATATTTTAGAGAAGCAACAAATGATTGGCAGCAATTATGTGATGAATGTAATAAAGTCCTACGTTCTAATCGTCTCATTAGAGATTCTATTTAGTTAAAGCAAGGAGGAAATGGGAATATTTAACCTCCTATTAATCATGAATTAAGCTACACCATGGGAAAATTAACCATTCCTTCCTTTTATGGTTCCTCACAAATGTATGCTAGTGCTTGGTTGCAAAACTTAAGTGTATATTTTCAATTAAATCCTATGATTGAAGAATATGCACTCAAAATGGCCATTCTGCATCTTGTAGGGGAATATAGTGATTGGTGGTTACATGGTATTATAACCTTGGCACATGATCATATTTTATCTTATGAGGGTTTCTCCAATGCATTGATGGAGAGATTTGAGAGGAAAGACCTTGAACTTCCTTTCAAAGAACTAGTGCAATTGAAGCAAATAGGAACTCCTAAAGCATATATGTTAGAATTTGAAAATATTTCAATAATGGTTTCAAATGTATATATGGATAGGTTAGTTTTATTGTTTACTTAACTATTGGAAGAAACTTTGAGAGGTCTAGTGAAATCCCACAAGCTATCCACATTGAAGGATTCCATGAATTTGCAAGGAATTTGTAGAATGTCTTTCCAAGAACCAATTACACTCCCAAGACAAATTTTCCTTCCAAGTTCAAGAAAGGTAAGAAACCATGGAAAAATGACTCCTCTACCAAGGAAAATAAAGGAGGATTGAGAAATCAAGAACATAGAATAAAGAAGATTTGTTTTACATGTCAACAACCTTGGGCTCTGGGACATAGATGTGCCAAGGGGGAGGCACACTACATTGAAGTTTTTTCTAAATATGATGAAGAGGAGGAGGATGAGGAAGAATAAAAACTTGCATCCCAAGAAGAGGGGTATGAAAGAACATAAGAATAACATCCCACTCTTGATATAGGAAAAATTAAAGCACTCTTGGGTGTACCTAGATTCCACACCTTGAGGCTCAAGGGCAGCATACAAGGCCAAAAGGTTATGGTTATAGTGGATGGTGGAGACACTGACAATTTCATAGATGTAGACTTGGTGGACAATATAAATTTACAATATGAAACTTTTTATGGTTTCACAGTTATCATTCCAGGTAAAAGTTCTATGGACTGTACTAAATGGATTCCAAAGCTTCAAGTTACTCTAGGAAAGCATACTATCACTAACAATTTTCATGTACTGAATGTGGTTGATAAAAATGTGGTTTTTGGAGTACAATGGTTGTATTATTTAGGGGGTATAGAGTGAATTATCAAGTCCCTAAAATAAGGTTCAAAAATTCGGAAGGGAAACCCATTTTGTTGAGGGGAATGCACACCTACCCAAATCAAGTGGTGTCCTCTCATAGAATTAGGTATATCTTGAGGCATGGAGACATATAATGGGATGATGAATGTTCAATTACATCTCATAATAATCACTTGAATATTTCCAAGCATAATAAGGATATAGAGAAACTATTGAGTAAGTATGAGAAGTTTTTTGGAGACCTTCCCCCAGGAAGACCACAAGATAGAGGGGTGGAGCATATCATTGAGTTAGAGATAGGAACACAACCTATCAAAATGAATCCCTATATACAAACCAACAGGATTCAATATGAGATTGAAGAGGTCATTAAATAACTCTTGGAGTTGGGTCTCATAATTCCTAGTTCTAGCCCATATGCTTCTTCAGTTGTTATGGTAAAGAAAAAAGATGGAACCTTGAGAATGTTCACTGATTTCAAATAATTAAATGAGAAGATAGTAAAGAATATATACCCCATACCAAGGATTTATGAGCTCCATGGGGCCATTTTATTCTCAAATATTGACCTTAGATCTGGTTATCATAAAATTCAAATGAGAGAAGAAGACATACCAAAGACTTCTTTTAGATGCCAATGTTCATTGATTTCAAATAATTAAATGAGAAGATAGTAAAGAATAGATACCCCATACCAAGGATTTATGAGCTCCATGGGGCCATTTTCTTCTCAAATATTGACCTTATATCTAGTTATCATTAAATTCGAATGAGAGAAGAAGACATACCAAAGACTTCTTTCAGATGCCACTATGGTCACTTTGAGTTTATTTCCATTCCATTTGGATTGACAAATGCACCTTCCATATTCCAATTATGCATGAAAAATATATTCCATAAGAAAATTTCTAAGCTTGTACTAGTTTTCTTTGATGAAATTCTTATTTATAGTAAAACTTGGAAGGAACATTTGCATCATCTAGAAGAGGTATTAAAAATTCTGCATGATCAATCTTCATTTGCTAAGATGTCAAAATGTGAGTTTGGTTTGATAGAGCTCTTGTATATTGGACACATCATTGGTAAATGTGGTGTGAAGGTGTATCTATAGAAAATAAGATCCATTTTAGAGTGGCCTCGTCTCAAAATTCTCACTAAATTAAGATGATTCATTGGAATTTGAACCTACCATAGAAAGTTTTTGAAGTTGTTCTCCAAACTGACTTTATCTCTCAACGATTTGAAAAAGAAGTATTATTTCCAATGTAATGGAGGGGCTGAAAAATATTTCCAAATAATGAAAGAGGTAATAATCAATTGTGCTATTCTAGCCTTACCTAATTTTTCTAAACCATTTGTCTTGGAATGTGATGCATCAGGAGAAGGCATTGGAGCAGTCCTTAAACAAGGACAACACCCAATATATATTGAAAGTATGAAGGTACAACCACATGAGAATATTTATTCAATTTATTATAAATAAATGGTATCCATCATGCATGCTTTGATAAAGTTTAGGCAATACTTGGTGGGAAATAAATTTTTGGTCAAAACTGACTAGAACAACTTAAGGTACTTCTTCACTCAAAATGATCTAAATGAAAGGAAACAAAAGTGGGTGAGTAAGATTCAATAATTTGAATTTGACATTGAATATGTGAAGGGAAAAAATAATGTGGTATCTAATTCCTTATCTAGAAGACCTTCTATTTCTCTAATGGATGTGTCAGAAAATTAAAAAGCCACATTATAAGTAGAGTATGCCAAGAATAATTTTTCTTGTGAAATTTTTTATGGGAATAACCATGATGATAGGTATAAGGTGTTGGAAGGAATCATATAATACAAAGGTAGAATATTTTTGGTCCCTAATTAAATTTTTAAGGAGGAAATTTTAAAGAAATCTCATGATTATCATCTAGCGGCTCACCTCGGTTTGTTCAAAACATATTGAATGTTGAGGGAAAGATTCTCATGGAAAGGGTTGAAGGATGATGTTATGAATTATGATAATGAATGATCCACATGTCAGAAAAATAAAGTGGGGGCACACTCATCCAACTGGTCTCTTACATCCCTTTCCTATTCCAATACAAAAATGGGAGAGCATTTCCATGGACTTCATCACTAGTTTTCCCAAAGTATTTGGTAAAGATTGCATATTTTTGCCGGTGGATAGAATCACTAAATTTTCTCATTTCGTTGTTGTTACTACCATGTTCCCTGCTACACAAGTGGCTGAACAATTTTTTAAAGTATTTTTCATATTGCATGGGATTCCTAAGAGCATTGTCAGTGACAGAGATAACAAATTTTTTAGTGCATTTTGGCATGAAATCTTCAAAATGGTGGGTAAAAATTTGACACCTAGAACAATCTATCATCCCTAAACTGATCGTAAAATAGAAAGGGTGAATCAATGGTTGTAAGTATACTTGAGGAACTATGTTAGTGGGAATCAAAAAGCATGGATAAAATGGTTGCATTTTGGTGAGTTTTGTTACAATACTAATTTCCATATGTCCATTGGCATGTATCATTTTAAATAAATTTATGGTTATGATGAATACAATTTTATTGACCAAATTTTTGGTGATATTAGAGCTCCAAAGGCTAAGGATTGGATTGAACAATGTCAACAATTTTTTAAGGTTTTTAGAGATAACTTGCAGGTTACTCAAAATCAGCAGAAACAATATGCAGAACAACATAGGATGGAGAGACAATTTCAAGTGAATTAATTGGTGTATTTTAGGTTGAATCCATACAAAAAAACCACCATAAAATTTAAAGGTTCAGAAAATATCAAACCAAGGTTTTATGGTCCCTACAAAGTGATTTGAAAAGTTGGAGAAGCAGCCTATCAATTGGAGCTTCCCATGGGAAACACAATTCACAATTCATGTTTCTTGTCTAAAGAATTTTATAGAGAAGAATATTTCAGTTTTAGATACTTTACCACCTTTGGAAGATGAAGGAAAAATTTCTATTATTCCATACAAAATCTTGAGAACAAGGGAGAGAAGACCACGAAGCGGAATAATAAAAGAATATTTGGTACAATGGAAGAATTTTCCTAGTGAAGAAGCCACTTGGGAAAATGAATTTTTTTTTCAGAATAAAAATTTGGAATTTATTTAGGACATTCAATTTTGGGTAGAGAGGACTGTCATGTCCCCATCCCAATAAGCCTACTAGTTGACAATGTTTCACCCACCAACTAGTTCCCTAGGTTTGGGGAGGAAGCATTAAATATTGCAATAAGGGAGATTTCGGACCCAAGAGAAATTTTGTTTATAGTTTACACATTAATTTCAGTTATATAAATAATAAATATGGAGAGAATAATGTGTAATTTCTTCATAAGGACATTTGGAGGTCCATGGAGGCCTTGGGTGGCTAGATTCTTCCTTACACATGTCATGAATTAACCCCAAATTCAAAATTATAAGTGATGGAAGGTTCTTGGAATCTGAAGAGTTGTAAAATGGCATATCATGAGACCAAGGATTCTAATGGGTGATTATAAGTAACTTCCCATAGAAGAGGAAGAGTATAGGAAGAAACTAGGTGCCATGTGGAGCTATATTCCCTGTGTTTTATGACATCAATGATGGAATATTCTATGACAATTAAAACCTGATTTTAGACATTAAAATATGAAATTTCATGGATAAATATAGCCTCCAATATGGCACACTTGGGACTAGGTGGTATCCATTCGAATTTGGAGGAAGATGAAGGGTTGAGGAGAAGGCCAAGTGGCATGAAGGTTACTAAACATCAAGGATGAGTTGGAGGAAGCCTATGGGATTGAATCCGACCTTGGAGGACCTTAGGAGGGTTATGAAAATATTTCATGAGGAATGGAAATGGATTTTTTATCATTTGTGAATTTTCCTTTGGAATTTTGGAGAGCACTAGCTTGTCCATTACATGGTGAGTGCACACTTACTGTGCTAGTGTGCCAGTTTCGAGACAATGAGATTCTCATACAAGTTGGATATAAGAGAGGACAACCTGAAATATAATTTGGAGTTTCATGGAGTTTTTTTATGCATATAGGAGGCTTCTACTTTTCATTACCCATCTCTCCTCCCATTCTCTCAATTCCCACTTCCATATTTCCATGTTTTTCTATGAAGGTGCACTTGTGTGAATGGTGGTTGCACCCCATTGATTTCAGTTTATTCCCAAGCATGGTTGAATTATTAATGGAAATTTAATATTTCTCCCATACTCTCTGTAAGTAGAAACCATAAGAAATACATATGAAAATGTCCACATTTCCAAGCTTTGTTGTGACTAGTTTCCATGTGGTCATTTCCAATTTCAATGGATTTGTCTATCTGATGTATATTGCGACTTGGATAAATGTTATATGATTTTAGTGATATATTTAATTATGGTATATATATTCATATTTCTCTATTATTAAACATTATATGCACTGTTTATGAGTCGAACTTGAGCTTTGATATGTCATTTCCCTTAAGCAAATATCACTTAAATTATGCATTCGAATATGAATCTTTAATCCTCTATTGTAGAAATATTAACCATACCAAATGATAGTAAAGGAAGTCTAATTATAATAGCCATACTTTTTTTTACAATTTGGGAGGGTTGCATAGGAGTTGGAGAGTCGTTTTTCCCACACCCTAGGGGGAATTATATCATAAATTAGTAGTAGTTTTACCCTTTTTTCCATCATGTAAAAAAAGAGTTGCAGATGTCTATGTTATATCATTAAGATATCATATATTCCATTGAATATTACCAATACTACCCACATCAGTCCCTACCAAATTCAATACCCTCTTGTGCCATTCGAATCCCCTAGAGTCAAGACTAGTTAAGACAATTTTTCCAAAATTCTTCCTTTGTTGGAAATTTTAGAATTGGGACATTACACAATAACTCTAATCGAAGAAATAATAATGTTTATATCCTATTCCTTATCTAAGAACATCAGTGTGTATCAAATGGACTTCAAATTGGATTCCTAAATGGATAATTAGAAGAATAAGTGTACATAGAATAACCATAATGGTTCTCGCTCTTGGACAATAAAGATTATGTCTACAAATTAAAAAGGAATTATACCTACTGAAACAAGAATCAAGAGCATGGTACTTAAGTTTAGAAATATATTTTTGACAGCAAGGATTTAAAAATGTTCATGTATACAACAATTTGTACATAAAGTTTGAGGATGGACACATGACTATAATCGAGGTTTATGTTGATGACATTATTTTTGGAAGCAATAATGACAACCTTAGTCAAACGTTTTCAACCATTTTCCATGCCTGAAGAACTATACTTTTTCTTGGGACTACAAATATCTCAATTGAAGAAAGGAATATTCATCTCTCAAACTAAGTGTGTGAAGAAAATGTTGAAAAGATTCAACATGGAATACTGAAAACCAAAATGTACTCCCATGATTAATGGATGCAAATTGAGAAACTAAGACAAGTAAAATGAAGTATATCAAAATCTCTATCAGTTAATGATTGTAAATGTTTTATATGCGAAGACCTCAAGACCATATATAATCAAAGTTGTAAGCCTAGTCACAATATTTCAAGCTACAACCAAATAAACTCATGTCCATGCGGTAAAGAGAATTTCTAGATATATAAAAAGAACCTTAGATCTTGGATTATGGTATCCATGCAGTGAAAACCTTAAATTGGAAGAATACACAAATATAGATTGGTTAGAAAGTATTGATCATAAAAAGAGCATAAGTGGATCATCTTTCTTATTATGAAAGTGCTTAGTTTCTTGGATAAGTAAGAAACAATCCTCATTGTTTCTATCCACAAAATAAGAAAAATACATATCCAAAACAACATGTTGTGTGAAAGCCCTATGGATGAAACAAACCTTAAAATATGTTCAAGTAGAGTATGAGTAGCCTATATCAATATTTTGTGATAACACATGCACGATCAGTATCTCAAAAAATATGGTAATGCATTCTAAAACCAAGCACATTTCCGTAAAATATCATTTTGTAACAGAAAAGGTTGTTGAAAATATAGTCAAATTGGAATATGTGGATATAAAGGAACAAATTGCAGACATCTTCACAAATCCACTTCCTAGAGATAATTTCGAGTATCTGAGAGGGAAACAATGAATAGTCTCATATTTGCAATAATTTGTGATAAGGCATAATGCCATAGTTCAACATACATGATGCACAAAGGAATTATCTATGACATGACGTTGGATTTGGCACACTAGAAGAAAGGAAAAGTGGAAGTAATGAGAATGAATCTAGGATGAGTCAATGATTGACATAATACCTTTTCCATTGATGTCAAAGCGGGGGAATAAAATATAAGGAAATGAAATGAGAAAATTAACACTTGAATTGAAAGATGGATCTATGAAAAAGAACATAGAAAATAAGCAAAGGCATAAACATAGCGGGAGCCTTTTGCACACATACCAAGAACTCATTTTCAAAGGAGCTCATGGTAAGTTGGTGTTGACATAAATTCCAAAGGGGGATATTGTTGAACCTTTTTCTTGTCATTGATTTCAAAGGAAAAAATCAACAAGGATCATTTTATCACTGATAAACCAGCAATCTCTATGCTATCATTGATATCAAAGGTGAATCAAGTGCATGAAGAATTCCTCATACAAATCAAGTTTAAAGAAATACATATAGAAAAATGTGGAAGCCCAGAGAGTGAAAATACCCCACTATAACATGGGACATATGTGTGCATATAAAAATATTGAAGAACAAGTTATAACAACAATACGAAAGACACATATATGCACAAATACCACCATGGTAATGGAATTATGTAAGAATTTATAGGAAGAACATGAAAGACAAGAATGTGCACAAATACCACCATGGTATGGGAATTATGTAAAAGGTTAGGAGAAGAACATGAAAGTGAAGGATATGCACAAATTCCACTAATATATATGTACTTTAGTGTGAAAACCCCACAAAGAAAATAGACTATGTGTGCTAAACCCCACAACGTTGAATCATGAAAAGTTGCACACTGATGCAGAATATAAGTTGATCAAGATGCAAGCAATTTGGGGCATTATCAAGTAAAAGTAATTTCAAATTGTGGACACATATCTTAAATAAGAAATAGTATAAATAAGAAATATATGGATGTGTTGAAGTAAGCTTGTGACGTAAAGAATCAAAGATAATCTGTTTGAGCAATATTATCAAAGTATCAATGGATCATTCATCACAAAAGGAATTTATGTAGCATTGTCAAATTGCGTGGGTCAATAGAATATGAATAACGAGAAAAGTGCAAAGTATAAAGACACCCATATCAATATGTGTGATGATAACACATAGTAACTAGCTCAGAGTACAAGATCATATATGTGATTAAATGTGTGCAAAATAAAATATTTGAAGTTCGTAGGAATGAACAATGTAGAAACACAAAGTACAGATAATAAAAGTAACTCAATGTTCATATATATATGAAGATTGTGAGATAGAGAGGATTTGAATAAGTCACAAAGATTTTCACACATCGCAAATAAGGAAACTGACTATTTTGATGTAGATTACTAAAGGCAATATATAGACCAAAAGGGATACAACATTTGAAAATCGTTGAGTCGCAGATCACAGATAAGGTAAAGTGCATATTTTTAGTTATTTGGTGTTGGCACTCAGAATCGCACCCAAGATTGCGAGGGGAAGACCTTGAGGAAACAACAAAACCACTTTAGAAGAGGGATATGGCTTCTCCGATTCTAGAGTGGAATCTCTCACATATACATAATCAGGCCATATTATATTGTCATAGATTGAACATCAAATATTGGTGGTTGAGAGTAGGGTAAAGACGTATCGGGCTATGGAGTCATAGATACCAAGAAAATAGAGTAGTTTACATGGAGAATGATTGCAAGAGAAAGGTAGTATCTTGATCACAACCAGGGATAATTTTAGGGGCGAATTTTAGCCTAGTGGGCTATTTTTTCATGTTTTTGTCCCAAAAAGATTTGCCATTTTGCATTTTTTGAAGCCCTGTTTCGCCCAATTTTGATGGGGTAAACTTTTTTCACCCTAAAAATTGCCAAATTATTATATAAATGATTTAAAATCCATGGAAATTAAAATATTTTTTGAAAAATATCGCCAATCATTTTATAGTTGGCATTTTAAAAATTGGTAATATTCACCAACATTTATACACTTTTAAAAAAGTATAGTTCCTTAAAATCATCCCTGATCACAGTCAATATGTTTAGTCTGGTGGTAAATGAAAAATGATGATAGTCCACTGGTGTAGAGAATTGTGGGGATGAATTCTACACCAATTTTGGAAGAAGTGTGTTATCACTCCAGGAAACTCCTCTAGGTTGTAGCTCGAGGATTTCTAGTAATTTAAAATGTTTTTAGGGTTTTTTGATACAGATCAAGTCAGGTGACCTATATAACCTTCCACTCTCAAGACATGCACGAAACTCACTCAATTACAAGGCTTTTAGTTACAAATTTTTAGAAGTTGAGAATAAGGTGCAGGGATGGAGAACTCATCAAGCTGGCAGATTTACATACAAAACAGATGCATATAAATGGTGAAATCATGATAAGGATGTAGTTATAAATCAAATCACATTAACACACCAATAGGATGACAGCTCTTAGTTATTAATCAACTTGAAAGTAACCTAAATACACATTCAGGCATAAGTACAATAAAGACAGAGATGAAGGCTAGACAAATCATAACAAAAGAGCTTATATTCAAGAATGAGCAAAATGAGAAGCTGATAATAGTATAGGTTTATAAATCCTTGAAATCGAACCTTTTTCATAAAATTAGTCTTAGGCTGTATAGCCTCTTACAAAATAAATAGATCCTAAAAACTTGGATTTGTTTTTTACAAAAATAAACAAAAGTAATAGTTTTTAAAAATTAGGGATTAAAACCCTAATTAACTACTTGTCTTAACTTAACTGAAGAATTAGTTCACTGAATGAACTTTTAGATAACTAAAGTAACTGCTGATGATTATTGCTACTGGCCCTGTACCAATTAAGCCATGGATTTCTCTTGACATCTAGGGTTGGTGGCCTTTTGTGTTGTTATGTCATAGTAGAGATTAAACAGACCATTTTCTGATGCTTCCCTCAGCGTCTTTCCTCTTTAGATTACGTCCCTGAGCCATCTGTAGTTGCCCAAAACTGGTCCTGTATGCCAAAACATGCTTTTAAGCCTATATAGTCTTTCATTGGTTAAGAGTTCAGTCTATAGGAACCGTTAGCTGCCGAAAGTGGTGCTTTTAGTGGCTAATGAACTGCCCCAGTGTCTGCCTAAACCACCGAAAGCCCTGTTTTTCAAAAATTATTAGGTTTTTCTCAAAAATGTCCTTTTAGGCATGTTTGTAGCCTTGTGTTGTATTTTATGTATCTCAGGTTTCTTTTGACCTACTTGTATTTAGAAGAAGAAGGAGGCTGCTCTGCTGTTGTTGCCCTGTTAGGTCAACTTTTTCCCTAAAAATTTGGCTAAACTGCTGAAAAATGGGGCTTAGAGATGGATTTCTTACTTAAAATATGTGACACATGTTTATAAACTGAAAGAGGTTTTTGTAGATTGGTTTTTTTTGAGAAAAAACCTCTCTCATTTTTTTGGAATTTGTTTTAATTTTCCTGGGATATGGATTTCAAAAACATGTGTCAAACAGGAAATTCTGAGATCTGAAAATTAGGTCTCAGAGATGGATTCTATTCTCCCATATGCAAAACCTGTATGAAAAATAAGATAGTTTATTTTTATATGACCTATTAGGAACAAAAACCTCTAAGAATTTTGAAAAATGATTCTCCAGTCGCTCATAATCACCATTTTAAAATGATGCCTTTTCATAATAAAACGCCCCTTTCAGTGGCTTAGAGCGTCCTGAAATTTTGGTCTTAGCTGCCGAAAGTCTGCTTTCGGTGGCTTAGAGACCATTTTGAAACCACACTTAGACATGGAAACCTGTGTTTTGATTTTTTTAAGCATGCCTTTTCCCCTAACGCATTTCACTTGATTTCGGTGGTTAATTCCCTCCTTCAATCACCCGATAAGCTGTAAAAACCAAGGCTTTTCGGTGGCTAATGAGCTATTGTAAAGGTCTCCTAAGCCATCAAAAGTCATTTTCCCAAAATTTCATAAACAAACGCGATCAACAGGATTTTAGTGGTCAACATGGTCCTGTGTAAAAATTGTTAGCTGTCGAAAGGTGAGCTTTTTAGTGGCTAATGAGTTGTTGAAAAACTTGCCTAAGCCACCGAAAGCTAAAAATTTCAAATTTAAAAAAAAAAACAGAACATCAAATATCCCAAGCTTGTTAGTCATCCCAATATTTTTCATAATATGGCCTGAAACCTTCATTAGTGATCAAAAAATAAATTGTTTTGAGTGAACTTATTGAAAAATTTATTTTGGGAGATAACATCTAGCTCCTACTTGGGGATGGGAACCTCCCTGCGAGGTCCCAAGAACCCCAGACCAAAATTCCTTTCTTGAAAAAGAATAATTAAAGCTTTCTTCTAGTGTTCCATTAGGCATGGAGTCATTTGTATTTTATAACTGATCCCCTGCAATCTTCCTGTAGCCCACTTTGCTTATTCACGAAAACAACTAAAATTAACATAACTGCTCATATTAAGAGCTTATTTTCCTATCTAATCCTACTCCTAATTCTAATCAGTAGAGTCTTCTTATCATGTGACATCATGATTTCAATGAATCCAAGTCAGAAGCTGATCTGCTGAACTTATCCTTGATCTTGACCCCAAAAATAAATGAAACCCTAGCATGCAGCAATGTAGTTTCAAAGGGTGACAAAACCAGCTATCATCTGAAAAAAATATTTTGATATCTATGCTGCTCATAAGTTCTAGATAGTTAGAAATAGGGTCATAAAATCCAATAGGAAATACCTTTTTATGTTGCTGATATTTTGCTTCACTGATGTCAATGTTGAATGTGGACTGCTCAACCTTTGTCAAATCAAAATGTAAGCTCAACAACTAATCTGAACCTTCTTGTTCTTTTATGATCAGATCTTGATCATCAATCATTAAAGTTTCCTTTTGAGAATAGTGCTCACAATCACATGATAAAACATGGTTTACATCATATGAATAAAAATCAGTCGAAAACATATAATTGCCTATACAATAATCAGTTATCATAGGCTCATCTTGGTTTGCAAACTGATCATAAAATCCAGATTCATAACTTTCTTGAGAGTACTTTGCAAACACTAAAGAATCTGATTCTAAATCTGAAAGGAGCTCACATGCTTGATGCTATTATGAATCTGCTTTAGACTCATAATCTTCTTGTTCAAAATCTAAATCATACTAATGTTTATCTGGCTCAAGTAGATGGTGGTTTTCAAAATCAAACTGGTCTAGGATTCTCCTTGAAGCACAAATGTTTTCCTCCACCTCTAAAGCATCTTCAAATAGAATGCTTAAAGATGAATATTTTTTTTCTAGCAGAAGAAGGGAAAGTTTTGAATGTAGTCCCATCACATAATATATCATGGCATTTATCTTTGTGGGTCAGATCTCCAAATGAATATCATGATAAGTGTTGTAGAATCTTCGATTGAAGATAGGCAAAGTTTCGTCTTCCTCTCTCTTCAAAGCATAGAAATCAGCAAGATACAAATCAAGAGATTTGTTCTCACCCCAATGCTTCAAAAAGGCATCTGTGAATTCTATCCAAGAGCCAATGGAGTCAGCTCTTAAACTCTTGAACCATATAGAAGCATCTCTAATCAACAATTTAGAGAAAAATCTCATGATTACATCCTAATGAACAATCTGAAAATGGTCAATAAAATATTTGAAAGATTCCAAGTGTCTTTGAGCTGAATCTTGATTCTCTCCAGAAAACCAAGGGAGATATTCATAACAGTCAAGAGGATAAGGATGAAGATGAGAGGGAAATTTTAATGGCTTAAACATCTTCATCCTGATTTTGATTTGAAAGGTTGTGTGCTGATCATGAGGGATAACAATCTGCTGACAAGGTTCAAAGGTTATGGCAATGAATGGTGAGCTTTGCATATGTTTTGAATCAGTTTTGGTTTCTTCAAGGTTACATGGATGATTAGATTTAGAAGGAATTTGGATACAATGATCACTTTTATAAATGAGCTGCGGCACAAAGACTAATTCACCTTCTACAATACAACCAGGCTACAAATATTCTTCTATAGATGGATTTATAAAATATGGATGATAATATTTAGAATATATAAAACATAGGATAATTCATTTAACATGTGAAGGGAAAAGTATAAAAGAGCTGATAAAAAATAACAGCAGTTCATAAAGTAAACTGATGAACTGGTAACTAGATTTTGAATTCAGCCTCTTCATTTCTTATCAACCAGGCCCTCCCCAGTGGAGATTTATTAAATTTGGATGGATCAGGGAAATAGAAGTCTTTGTAAATCTACTCTAGCAGCAGGGCTAGGTTTTCTTCTCCCTCTACCAACAAATCTGATCTAGATGTCCTTGTTGCTCTGGAATTTTTCCTTTGTGGAGCTCTTCCTTTTTTCATGATATTCTCTGGGTCTGTAACATGTGTTGCTAGTGGCCTCTCTTGATTTGCTCTGGTATGAGGCCTTTGTGGAGCCATAATTCATTAATGGAGTTTCCAGGGATGCGATATTCACAAGCAGTAGTGCTTGAAGATTCCTCAACCCTAAAATTTTCTGATTTACTTATAAACTTATGAGAACTAGATGCTTCAGCATAAGAAGATTGAAATGGAGGTCTATTTGATATAACAACAGAAATACCTCTAGAAATACCTAATTTATCTCCCCTTGCAGCTCTGGAGGTCTATCTTAGTGAAACCCTAGCTCTTCTTAAAATCTCTTCTGGATCTGAAACAGGCATTACTAGTGGGCCTTTAGGGTTTTCTCTTGTACTTGGTCTTCTTGAAGCCACCTTATTCCAATGGAGTCACCAGATAGATGATTACAACAAAAATAGTGTCCAAACTTTGTCTATCATCAAAGCAGGATCTATGTCGTCTCCCAGGGAAGCTGAGCTTCAGTCTCCTCTCTCTGGAAACGATGCCAATTTGTTATCACTCTAGGAAACTCATCTAGGTTGTATCTAGAGGATGCCTGGTAACTTAAAAACATTTTAGGGTTTTTTATATGGATCAAGTTAGGTAAGCTATATAACCTTCCGCTTTCAAGACATGCATGAAACTCAGTCAGTTACAAGGCTTTTAGTTACAACTGTTCAGAATTTGGCATTAAGGTGCAGGGATGGAGAACTCATCTAGCTGGCATATTTACATACAAAATAGATGCATATAAATGGCTAAATCATGATAAGGATGGTAGTTATAAATCAAATCACATTAACACACCATTAGGATGACAGCTATCAGTTATTAATCAACTTGAAAGTAACCTAAATACACATTCAAGCATAAGTACAATAAAGATAGAGATGAAGGCTGAACAAATCATAACAGGAGAGGTTATATTCAAGAGTGAGCAAAATGAGAAGCTGACAATAGTATAGGTTTATAAATCCTCGAAGTCGAACATTTTTCATAAAATCATTCTTAGGCTTTATAGCCTCTTGCAAAATATATAGATCCTAAAAACTTGAATCTGTTTTTTACAAAAATAAACAAAAGGAATAGTTTTTGCAAATTAGGGTTTAAAACCCTAATTAACTACTTGTCTTAACTTAACTGAAGAATTAGTTCATTGGATGAAATTTTAGATAACTGAAGAAATTGTTGATGATTACTGCTACTGGCCCTTTGCTAGTTAAGCCACTGATTTCTCTTGATAGCTAGGGTTGGTGGCGTTTTGTGCTATTATTTCATAGTAGAGCTTAAATAGACCCTTTTCTGATGCTTCCCTCAATGTATTTCCTCTTTAGATTACATCCCTGATCCAGCTGTAGTTGCCCAAAACAGGTCCTATATGCCAAAACTTGCTTTTAAGCCTCTGTATGCTTTCGGTGGTTAAGAGGCCAGTCTATAGGAATTGTTAGCTGCCGAAAGTGGCACTTTCAGTGGCTAATGAACTACCCCAGCAACTGCCTAAGCCACTGAAAGCCCTGTTTTGCAATAATTATTAGGTTTTTCTCAAAAATGTATTTTTAGGCCAATTTTCTCAGCTTTCTTCTTCTACAGGCTTCATGCTAGGAGTGTTAATAGCACCCTGGCTAGTTTTAGGAGACTGGAGACTAACTGCTGCTAAAATATAGGGTTTCCAAGGTGAGGTGGCTGCTAGGGTTTTCCTTGGCCTCCTTCTGCTTCAGTCTTTGGAGCCTAATCATCTTGTATACAGCCTTGTTTTGTATTTTGTGTATCTAAGGTGTCGTTTGACCTGCTTGGATTTAGAAGAAGAAGGAGGATGTTTTGTTGTTGTTTCCCTGTTAGGTCAACTTTTGCCCTAAAAATTTGGCCAAACTGCTGAAAAATGGGGCTCAGAGATGGATTTTTTTTTTCAAATAGCTGACACATGTTTGTAAACTAAAAAAGTTTTTGTATATTTGTTTGTTTTTAGAAAAAACCTCTCTCATTTTTTTGGATTTCGTTTTAATTTTCCTGGGATATGCATTTCAAAAACATGTGTCAAATTGGAAATTCTGAGATCCGAAAATTAGGTCTCAGAGATGGATCTGATTCTCCCAATATGCAACACCTGTAGGAAAACTGAGATAGGTTATTGTTCTCTGACCTGTTAGGAACAAAAAAAATTGAGAGTTTTGCAAAATGATTCTCCAATCGCTCATAATCTGTTAGAATAATCAACCCATAGTTAGCTACCTTAGACATTAATTAATCCAATTTTTGTCTTATTTGCCTAGTTTCCATATTCCACCTTATGCAAGTTGTCCTCCACACATCCAAAGTGGTCAAAATTGCTAAATTTGAGTCATGAATCACTAGGGAAACCACTTGGAATCAAAACTACTTTATTCCTGGCCTTCCTAGCACATGTGTGCTTTTTCTGCTTTATTGCCTGCTTTTTCTGAGTTTTAAGGCAATTGGGAAAGTTTGACTAGGTGAAGTTAAACTGTTTTTTGTCCTCATCATCCTCCACCATTTTCTCCTAAGAAAAGCATGTATTATTTGTCCTTCCATCATCTATTATCTTGCTTAATTTATTTTTCCAATTCGTGAGCTCCTAGACAAATTTGGAAACTGCTTTATGCACCTATGGGGGATTTGCTTAGATTTAGTAAGCCTGCTTTTGACCAAATTTGAATGGAATTCTTATGCATTTGAATCTATCATGTAATTATTTATTTTGGCAGCCTATGACTTCACAGGGTTGGTTATTGTACACTTATTCAATACAGATTAGTGTTCTGCTCCATATTCAGTCTCCTTTGTGTGTAATTTGCATATGTAATTGGCAATTTTTGTGAGTGTAATTATTATAACACCTGGGTTCAATTTCCACATCGTATCAGATCCTTTGCAGATCAATTTATCTCCTTCCAATTTTTTATTGCAGGTTCGACATCATTTACTAGGAGCATTCTGCTGACTAAAGGGACAATTTCTGAGCTATGGATCAATCTCAAAAGATCATCTTGACTCCATTTAACTTCTTTGAATGGAAAGCAGATATGGAGATACTATTGAGAGTGAAATGCCTCTACAGAGTGACTATGGCAACAGATGCAGAGCCCAATGTAGCTGCAGAGAAAATTAAATGGCACAACAGGAGGGATGAGGCCTATGGTCTCCTGTGTCTGAGCATATCCAGAGACCCCCTTTTCCATCTTGGTGGATTGACATCACCAAATGAAGTATGGGAGAAGCTTGTTGATATTTTTGGTAAGACATATGAGATGAGGGGGCATCAAATTGAAAATGAATTGATCTCCCTGAGTCCCAATAGCTTTGAATCCATGCAACTCTATTTTTCCAAGTTCAAAGCCCTTGTTTTGCAGCTAAAACAGTGTGGGATCGAAAAGAAGGAGGAGAATCTGGTTTTGGCCATACTCTAAAAGCTTGGCCTTGAATATTTAGTATTTTTCTTAACCTTCCATGCCACAAAGTTGACAGCTCGAGCCTAGAAAATTCCTAGCCTTGCAGATGTCATGGAATCTCTCACACAAGATCAAGATAAATTGGTGATGATGGGCACCATCAAACCTTCCAAATACCAAGCTATGGTTGCTGGAGATTCAAGGGTGGATTCAAAAATAAAGAAGAAAGCTAAGAATCCACTTGAGAAAAAGAGAGACAAGAATAAGTCTCCAAAGGAACCCCAAGGTTCCAAGAAGAACCCCCATAAGAAGAAGAACAAAGGAGAAATGAGCAAGTGCGCATACTGCAGTAAGGGAAATCATCCTAAAATCTCTTGCATGAAGAATCAAATTGACATGCTGACCCAACTCCTGGAGAAGAATGGCATCTCCCTTCTTGACAGCTCAAAGAATAGGGAAGGAGGATCAAATTCATAAGACAGAGAGAGAGTTCATGCATTGGTTGTTGGCACATCAAGATCGCCTAGTTTCATCATTGATTCTGGAGCTTCAAAACATATGGTTTCGACCAAGGATGCATTCACCTCACTTGGCATGTCAAAAGGTCCACCAATTGTACCAGGAGATGACTCTCTCACTGAAATTTTGGGCAAAGGGAGGATTGAGCTTGACCATGGTAAGTTTAGCAATGTATTGTATGTTCCAGGTCTTTCCTCTAACCTCTTATTAGTGTATCAGATGACCCACACAAGGTCTCCAAAGAAGGTCATATTCTTCCTTGATGAATTTGATATCATAGAGATCTCAAGTGGTAAATTCATTGCAAAAGGAGTTGCAAATCATACTTCGAAGGTATACGTGTTCTCACACTTCCTACCCTACTCAAACCCCTCTACTCTTCGGATTCATGCTAATGAAGCAAGCAATATTTGGCATGAAAGATTTGGCCACCTCAATTAAAAGTATCTTTCTGATCTTAGTGAAAAATAAATGGTCATAGGGTTACCAAATATTAAGTTTTCCAAAGGAGTATGTCAAGGTTGCATCTTAGGAAAACACCCAGAGCATAAATTTGAGAAAGCTAGTCATGAGAGAACCTTTGCACCTCTTGAGTTGATCCATAGTGATGTTTCTGGCCCATTTCCTCATATGTCAATGATTCAAGCCAAATATGCATTGACATTCATAGATGACTTTTCCAGGTATTGCTGGGTTTACTTCCTGAAACACAAGTCTGAAGTTTTTGGCCTCTTCAAAGTCTTTAAGGCTTTGGTTGAAAACCAGTATAGGAGGAAACTCAAGGTCCTTAGATCTAACAATGGTGGTGAGTATGTCAAGTCTGAGTTCATTCAATATTGTGCATATGCAGCATTCTATCCCTTACACACCATAGCAAAATGGTGTTGCTGAGAGGAAGAACAGATCACTGAAAGAGATGGCAACATGCATGATGGAGGCTAAGACTTTGCCACCAAATTTTTGGGCCAAAGCTATAAAATGTGCAGCCTATATCCAAAATAGGGTTCCTCATAAACAACTTTATGGTATGACTCCTTTCAAATCATGGAGTGGGCACAAGCCAGATGTGACCCATTTCAGGATTTTTGGCTCAAGGGCTTGGGCTAGAATTCCAACAGAAAAGAGGAAGGCTTTGCAGCCCCAAAGCCAAGAGTGTCTATTTGTTGGGTACTCTAAAGATTCAAAAGGGTACAAGCTGATAAATTTGAGCACAAAAAAATCCTTCATTGAAAGGAGTGTTCAATTCCAAGAAGAGCCTTTAGCAACAGTGGAAGTTGGAGAATCCTCTTCACCACCAGAACCATTGAATGTAAGTGAAGAGATAGTTGAACTTGCTGATTCTGATATGTCTAATAATGATGATTTGATTGCATATACTAACATTCCTACAATACCAAAATGGGAAGCAAAGACCATTCATGCAGCTGTAGAACTAGCTAGAAATCCTAATGATCCTAGGAGGACTAGATCTCAGTTTGAGAGTGCTCTGTGCATGAAAGATCCTATGTTTGTATAGAAATGATATATGATGGTTGAAGTAGACCCACATACATATGAAGATGCAGAAAAATATTCAAGATGGAAAACAGCCATGAAAGAAGATTTCAGCTCACTCCAGAAGAACAACACTTGGGAGCTGGTTGATCTTCCCCCAGGGAGGAAGCTAGTTCAGTGTAAGTGGGTTTATAAAACCAAATTTGCTACTGATGGCTCACCTCTGAAATACAAGGCAAGAT
Source organism: Pseudotsuga menziesii (assembly GCA_001517045.1). Classification (NCBI taxonomy): domain Eukaryota; kingdom Viridiplantae; phylum Streptophyta; class Pinopsida; order Pinales; family Pinaceae; genus Pseudotsuga; species Pseudotsuga menziesii. The sequence goes on from LPNX010649007.1 coordinate 194,470, forward strand.
TGGTAGCCAAGGCCTACTCACAGGTACATGGCATAGACTACAATGAGACCTTTGCACCAGTGGCAAAGATGGACTCCATCAGGCTAGCCTTAGCCATTGCAGCTTCGAAGCAGTGGGAGGTACACCACATGGATGTGAAGTGTGCTTTCCTAAATGGAGATCTCACTGAATAGATTTACATGCAACAGCCTCAAGGATTTTCTACTAATCCATCTCTTGTGTCCAGGCTAAAGAAGTCATTGTATGGGCTTAAGCAAGCCCCTAGGGCTTGGTATGCCAAGATTGATAGATTTCTGCTATCACTGAATTTTGTTCGATGCAAGTCAGATCCAAATGCCTATTTGAAGCTGATTCATGGTTCATTAATTATTATTGTTTTGTATGTTTATGACCTTCTCATTACAAGAAGCTCAAAGGATGAAATTGCCTCCTTGAAGGATGCAATGAACCATGCATTCTCAATGACTGATTTGGGCATATTGAGCCAATTCTTGGGGCTCGAGATTGCTCAAACCAAAAAAGGAATAAAAGTACATCAGTCCAATTATTCCTTGGATTTGCTGAAAAAATTCAACATGAAGGATTGCAAGCCAAGCAAGACTCCCTTTCTTTCAGGAGTTAAGCTTGAAGAAGTTGATTCTTCACTTATGGTAAACAATACATTGTATAGGAAATTCATTGGATGTTTGCTGTATCTTACACATACTCGACCTGATATTTATTATGCAGTAAGTGTGGCTTCAAGATACATGGATCAGCCTCATGATATCCATTGGAGAGAAGCCAAAAGGATCCTTGACTTTGTTTAGGGAACAAGGACTCATGGGATCTTCTACAAAGCTAAATCTGATCTTGATTTGATTGGGTTTACTGAGAGTGATTGGGAAGGTGACAACACAGATTGAAAGTCAACATCAAGATATGTGTTCATTCTTGCTAAAGGACCAATTAGCTGGTCAAGCAAGAAACAGAGTGCCATTGCACTCTCATCTACAGAAGCAGAGTACAGAGGAGTTGTAAATGCAGCAACTCAATGTTTATGGTTGCAGGGGTTACTTGGTGAGTGTGGCTTCGAATCAGAATACTCAACTACTATCTATTGTGATAATCAGAGTACCATTTGAATTTGAAATGATCCAGTTCAGAGACAGAGAACCAAACACATTGAGATCCATATGCATTACACCAAACAGCTTGTGCATGATGGCACCATTCACCTACTCTTATGTTCATCTTCAGAACAAGTAGCAGATATCTTCACCAAAGTTTTTTGTGATAAGACATTCAGCAATATCAAATCACTGTTGGGGATTTCTGATCATGCTGTGAAGCATGAGCGATGACAAGATTTCCAAATTTTGTTTTACAATCCATGTTTAAGGGAGGATTTTTCCCACAGGGTTTTTGCCTCTTTCCTTGGTTAAATGGACATGCAGTATGTAAAGGGTGACTAATACTTGTTGCTAGTTCCTATAATTTTCTGATATTTTACTCATAAGATAGGCTTAAGGGGGAGTGTTAGAATAATCAACCCATAGTTAGCTACCTTAGACATTAATTAATCCAAATTTTGTCTTATTTGCCTAGTTTCCATATTCCACCTTATGCAAGTTGTCCTCCACACATCCAAAGTGGTTAAACTTGCTAAATTTGAGTCATGGAGAACTTGCGAAACCACTTGGAATCAAAACTGCTTTATTCTTGGCCTTCCTAGCACATGTCTGCTTTTTCTGCTTTATTGCTTGCTTTTTCTGAGTTTTAAGGCAATTAGGAAAGTTTGACTAGGTGAAGTTAACTTGTTTATTGTCCTCATCATCCTCCACCCTTTTATCCTAAGAAAATAATGTATGAGTTGTACTTCCATCATCTATTAGATTTCCTAATTAATTTTTCCAATTCATGAGCTCCTAGACAGATTTGGAAACTGCTTTATGCACCTATGGGGGATTTGCTTAGATTTAGTAAGCCTTCTTTTGACCAAATTCAAATGGCATCCTTATGCATTCGAATACCTCATGTAATTATTTATTGTGGCAGCCTATGACTTCACAGAGTTGGTTATTGTACACTTATTCAATACAGATTAGTGTTCTGCTCCATATTCAGTCTCCTTTGTGTGTAATTTGCATGTGTAATTGGCAATTTTTGTGAGTGTAATTGTTCTAACACCTAGGTTCAATTTCCACATCATCACCATTCTAAAATTATACCTATTCATAGTAAAACACCACTTTCAGTGGCTTAGAGTGTCTTGAAATTTCGGTCTTAGCTGCCGAAAGTTTGCTTTCGGTGGCTTATAGACAGTTTTGAAACCACACTTAGCCATGGAAACCTGTGTTTTGAGTTTTTTGAGCTGGCCTTTTCTCCCAACGCATTTCACTTAATTTCGGTGGTTAATGCCCTCCTTCAATCACCCTATAAGATGACAAAACCAAGGCTTTTCAGTGGCTAATGAGCTGTTGGAAAGCTTTCCTTAGACATCGAAAGTCATTTTCCCAAAATTTCATAAACTAATGCTATCAACGGGATTTCGGTGGTCAACATGGTCTTGTGTAAAAACTATTAGTTGCCGAAAGGTGAGCTTTTCAGTGGCTAATGAGTTGTTGAAAAACTCACCTAGGCTACTGTTGGCAGCCAGCAACAACCTCTTCATTTCTTGACGAAATGAAGAGAGATCAGCTCTTCATGTGATTTATCAATTTTAAAATTATGAAAGAGCACCTTCAAAATATTTGATTCTGAAGGTACTCTCAATCAAAGGAAAGTAATTTAATGATTCTAGAGCTGAAAGAAGCTTGATCATAAAACTTGGCTTTTAAACAACTGTCAGATAAGTTTCGTAAATTTTCATTAAGTTATTGAAATCATCAAAATGAATTTATGTGACTTAAGGGATTTGTGCCAAGAGAAATTTCATAAAACACATTGTATGTTAAATAGGGTATTATTAGTCCTAAGACTAAGAGAATTTTCGAAAGTTAACATCATATGTAATACCCTATTATGAATTTTTTAAATATCATAGTTAGTGGATAAATGATGTTCATATAGGAAAACTTTTACTTATGATAAATATCCTATATGATGGTATATATGTTTCGATAGGATGTTTAAAGGGTTTAAACTTAGTTTTGTACATATATAGTATACAACATTATTCTAGCCATTTTATCAATGCATCATTAACATTAGAGTGCGATTTATTACTCTTCATACCATTACGTAACATGATAAAACAGGGATGATTGTTTGGATTAGCTGGCCATGCAATAAACCAATTGTCAAATCGATAAACGATCAATCATTTGGATCGATGAGCTGGTATGAAAATGTGGCTTTCACCCCTTGACAGAGTCGACAGTTGTATGCATATGGTAATATCATGTTGACAGTGTTAAATACTAATAGTCATTTCAAATTACGTCGTTGTACCTATTAATTATGAACCACTGTCAATAATCAATGGTTGCAATGATGATTCTATCAGTCACCGTGTCTCTGGTTCGCCAAGTTAGTGATTATCACTAACAGTCATGGTCAAGCGTAGATAAACTGGCATAAATCATGGTATAGTGTGAATATTGTAACACTTATCACTACTTAAAATCCCGCTAAAATGGCAGGTTCAGAGATTGGATTTCCATTTAGATTTGAAGCATGTGAAGGTTATCCATCATGTCGTGTGTATGGATACCTATTCCCTCTGTTTTCACTTCCCCATTCATTTCAAGTCGAAGCCCATAGAATGCAGAGGAAACCATGTCTCCTTTGAATTGTTTTGAGATTTCAGGGTCTGAACTAATAGAAGCTAACCAGGAAATTGCCAAGAAATTCGAGAAAATGGGATGGGCACATTTCTTTCGAAGCTTTGATGGTAACCATGCGGAGATTACTAAGATATTCGCTGTGAATTTTGAAGATGACAGGGTGCAAATTGGGGGTTTCGAATTTGTTATCAACGAAGACAAGATTGCTCAAGCCACTAAACTTCCACAGGTTGGGGAACGTTGGTTTAAGGGCACTGTGCTCAACAAAAGAAGTGCTTGGCTCTGTTCATGCCATTACCGGATAATATGAAGCTGAAGATTGGTGTCCCTGTGAAATTTCTAAAGCCCGAATGGAGAATGTACTATGAAATCTTAGTAAAGTACGTGTCCTGTTGTGGACGATATTCCCATTTACACCTATATCATTTACGATTACTGTTAGCAGTAAAGGGTTGGAAACTTAACTTACCCTTCTATCTATGGCAAAGTATTAAGAAAATGTCGCAGTCTGTCAAGAATTTCAATAACCCTGACAGTAGTCTTTGTCATCACGGGTTGATAAAAATATTATTGCAATTTCAATTATCTGCTAAGGGTGTGTCTTGGGATAAGTTTCTAGTTGATTGTCAATTGGGGCTGACACAGTATTGGCCTAATCCATCCCCATGGGCTCGTAGGAAATGAAAGGTCATAAATCCTGGGGTTGATAGCTCAGAGGTCAAAGAACCCGAGGTCGTAAACATGCCCATAGACAATGAAATTAATGAGAATGACGATAGGGTTTCAATTCCTTGCAATTCTATGGAAATCCTGGATAAACCCTTACCTGGTGAGAATGATAGCAACCCCGCAAACATAAAAGAAGGATTAGCTAAAGGTGAAAATAATAAAAATGATGAAGCAAATAAACCTGATGAATGCAATAAAGATTCTATGCATAAGTTAGATCATTTGGCTCAGGTTTGTTGTGACAAAGAAGGGTTGGGTTTTGAAAACCTATCATTCTCACGAAGAGTCACAAGGAGCATGCATAATATTCATTCAGTCTCAGGATATAGGGCGGATCAATAGACTTCCAAATCTACAGCTACTAAACCTACAGTTGTAAATATTGAGTATGATATTTCGTTGTCTATCCCTAACACAACGGATGTATGGAATTCTGCTACTGCGCAGGGAAGTGATGTGCAATCAGATGATGTCGAAGGCATCCAATCAAAAATAAATGCAAATGACGTAGAACTTGAACCATTACACAGTCAGCATAGCGACAGTCCTTTTTCTCCTCAGGTAAAGGTAAATAAAGAAGACGAAACTCTGCAACAGGTGTTAGGCAATGTCTATCAAAATAAAATCACAGAGTTCAAAGGAAAGCTGAAACAGTGCCTATCAAGTACAGCCTTATTGGAAGAAGAAAACAAAACTTTCGGAAAAGAATTGCTAGAATGGATTGATAGGTGGAAAAAGGTGAACATTAAGAAGAATCAATACAAAAAATCCAAGAAATCGATTTTAAGTACAAATCCGCTGCTACTGGAACGAATTGAAAAACAAAATATTAAAATTATCAAGTTGAAAGCTAAACTAGCCAAAGCTAGAAGAGTAGTTGCTCTTCATAATGAAACTTAATGGTTTTCTCATCTCATATGTCGCGGCAGAACAGGTAATAGTAATTTCGATTTTGCATGCCTGTA
>LPNX010649007.1:200518-236156 GCA_001517045.1 Pseudotsuga menziesii
GTGTTTTTTGAATAAATATTTCATTATGGTTTTGTTTATTAGTGTGTTTACTATAAACATAAGTTTTAATTATATACTTTTCTGTTTATTTAAAATCTCATTTGTATGTTAACAGTGACTTTAAATAAGCATTACCTCAAATTCAAATGACTATCTTGATCATTAATTATTAATCAGTTTTAGGAAGTTGAAATTAACAGTGTGTTTACAGGTTAGATTTCATTTCTATTATAGCAGAGTGGCTTTTGTTGTGATTTAAATATGTTTGTTTCGATCACACTCCAGTTTTTCTGTTATTGATTAATAATTAATATAGTCTTAAATTTGCTCTCAGCTGAGATAGGGTTAAATAGGATAGATAGATTAATTAATTTAAATTTTATTTTTAAGTTTAATTAGCACTATTAAATCATTCTGCATACTTTACATAAGTTTTCATATTTAGAAAACTTCCCAAAAATCGAAGTCTTTCCTTAAGAAAGTAACCTTAGGATATTTTAGGTATTTAGGTAGGATAAATATTAGAATAGGTTAGATTTTGTTGGTTTTAAGTTCTCCCTAAGAGACAAACTAGCTGGTAGCAGGACCATAACCTGCGAGGTTTTGTTAATCCAAACATACCGGACGCTTATTTAAGCTGATTGTGTGGACAAAACCTCCTTATTGGCCTAGATTCAGAAAATCGGGCCAACAAATGGCGCTAGAAGGAGGGCATGAATTAAGTAATGGCAGGTGAAACTAATGAAACATTTCCAACCAGCCAACAATCTCCAGAAGTCAGTAGATCACCTTTTATAGAAACTGTTAGGAATATCCTTGAACGTGATCCTATTACTTCTCCCTTTACTCCCGCACAAAGTGCTCAAACTCTAGAAGAATCCAGACATATCCTTACTAGAGCTTACGCTAATCAGTTAGGAATTTCTCCAATAGATTATGGTCTTCCTAGACAACAGCGACACAATCCACAATTGACCATAGTTACGCAAGATTTGGATATAACTGGTAGTACTCCTCATCAAAGGTAGATTTCTCAAACCAATACTGCTAGAAGACTAATTGTAGGAAGTGGTTCTAATCAACCACCTTCTCCTCCTAAGTCTCCACCTGACAGTCCAAGACCTTCCAATTCAGGAAGTTCTTCTAGCTCTCAAAGAATTCCAATGGCAGGAAATGTAGGAGGAGGAGGTAATCCTCCACCTCCTCCACCTAATCCACAGCTCCCTTGGCTAAGGGCAGCTGCTGTAGCAGTTCCTGGGGTACAACACCCATTACCAAAACATTCAGATAAAATTCTTCCTAAGTTTAACCCAGATGACAAAGAACCTGCAGAGGTGCATATTGATAAATTCATGTTGGATGTTCAAACTTTGAATGTTTAGCATGAAGATGTTGTTTGTCAATTGTTTCCTCTCACTTTTGAAGGAAGAGCTTCTACCTGGTACTTTTCATTAGTACAAGGATCTATTACAAATTGGGAGGAATTTAATAAATCTTTTCTAGATAAATTCGGGGAAGATAAAACACCTGCTCTCTTAGCCCTAGAGTTATCTAGAATTAAAATGGAGCCTAAAGAAAGAATCAAAGATTTCAATCAAAGGTTTCTAACTTTAAAAAATAAAATTCCAGTTGCTTCTCAACCTCCGAAAGATATAATTATTGAAAATTATACATCAGCCTTACCTAGGAATTCCGGAATGTTTGTCAAAAGAGCTGGAAAAACAACGCTAATAGAAACATTTGAGGAAGCAATTAAAGTAGAAAATGATTTCATGTCTTATGAACCAGATAAAAGCGGGAAATCTGATTCTTTTCCTTGAAGAAAAATAGAAAAGTCTAGTTCAGATAAAGATAAAGCATTTGATGTAGAACAGTTACAGAACGCTATTCAAACATTAACCAATGAAGTTATAGGGTTAAAAAAGACTAACTCTGAAGCTTCTCCTTCGAGGGGTTACTTCAGAAATCAATTTAGACAAAACCCAAACACAAATAATAAAAATACACCCCCTGACGTAGCTGCTAATGAAGAAATATTTAACACAATTCGAGTTGTTCTATCTTTGTCTGAAACTCCTAATCAAGAGATAAATGAAAACGAAGAAGAAGAGGAATCAGAAAATGATGAAGAATCAGAAGAACCTCAACAAGTTAATGGCCATTTCTGGGATAGTGTTGTGAAAGAACATGAAAATAGAAACCCACCTTCAGGACAACATGCGTATAATACTCGTAGTAAAGCAACTACAAACACTCCAGGTGCTTCAAGCTCGAATACTGATAATTCAAAACCAAACAAACAAACTCAATCGGGAAAGCAAACTCTGCCCACTAAGGGTACTCAAAATATTCAACATGCTCCAAAATTGGATCTACAATATGATATAATCGAAGATTTAAAGAAGACACGTGAAAACATTAGTATGTACGATCTTCTTCAAATCTACCCAATGCCTAATAGTCATATTATAAATCTCGCAGTGAGTTCAATTGTCCCTAATGCAAAACAAAATGTTGCTGCAAATAGTTCTAACAATGATCCAACAACAACTGAAAAAGGAAAAGCAGTAGCCGACAAAGCTTCATTGATAGGTAAAAATTCTAAGTCAACAACACCTCCATTTTTACTTACCTTTGAAATTTTCAATAGGAATGTTCACAATTGCATGGTAGATTCAGGAGCATCATCTAATGTTATGCCTTTATCTGTATGTAAGAAATTGAATGGAAAATTTGTTCCATCTAATTCACAAATAACTCAATTAGACAGAACAAATGTAAAGGTTGTTGGAGAAATGAAGGATGTCTTAGTTAGAATCGCTTGTAACCCTTCAGTTTATCAAATCATAGACATTGTTGTTACTGATATTCCAGATGCATATGGATTATTCTTAAGTAGAGATTGGTCTCAATAGCTGAACGGTTTCTTTGCCACTGATTGGTCAACGTTGTGGTTACCTAAGAATGGAAAATCAAATCAGATAAAAATATATAGAGAACGGTATATGAAACATACTATTACAGAATTGCATGATCCTAGTGAACCTGTGTTATTTTCTGATTCTATTATGGGAAACTACATGTATGAATTAGGATTTGGAAATTTCAAAGCTGAAAATTCCACTCTGTTTGAAAATAATCAGCAATCTGAAATTTGTAATATAACATCTGTTTCTCCTAATCATTCACTCAAGGAAACCATCAGTGATGTAAATAATGTAAATATTGTAAATATCATAGAGAGCAAGGTAATTGCACATAGTTCTATTTGGACTTTATACTTTGATGGCGCAAAATCTAAAGAAGGAGCAGGAGCTGGCTGTTTATTGATAGATCCTCAAGGTAATAAAACTTGTATGGCTTGTAGAATGGAATTTAGTTGTACAAATAACACAGTTGAATATGAAGCTTTAATACAAGGTTTGAAAAAGGCAATGGATTTGGGCATCAAAAAGATAATTGTTTATGGCGATTCCGAGATCATAGTTAGACAGGTTCGTAATTCCATTCATTGTTTATCTGAGCATTTACAGAGTTATCAGAAAGAGGTATGGAATCTGATTACACATTTTGATGCATTTAACATAAATTCTATTCCTATAAATCAAAATCAAGAAGCATATTTATTGGCAAATGTAGCATCTAAGTTAATTCCTTCAGAAAATCTTACACCAGATTTCTTTTCTGTTGAATTGGTTTTGAGGCCCTCCATACCAGATAATATTTTTAACTGGCATGTGTTTGACAATGATACGTAGGTATTTCATTTTCTAACAAACGAGGATATTTTTAAAGATTCAGCAATAGATGAATTCACTCATGATGATAATCTGCGGGATTTTTCGGTAATAAATGATTTCTGTTTAGTTGAAAAAGCTTTCGAACAGGTAAAACCAGTTCCCAATTCAGTATTAAGGTTAGAAAAGTTTTTTGATCTGCAGGATAAGTTTAAGTCTGTTCCTAATTTTAAAACAAATGGCTCTCGGATGAAATATGAAACCATCAATTTGGGAACAGAATCAAATCCCCAAACTATAAATCTAGGAATAGATTGTAGTCCTGTAGAAAAAACAGCTTTCATAAAATTATTTAAGGAGTTTAAAGATATATTTTCATGGACATATGATGACCTAAAAACATTCAATACTCAAGTCATGCAACATATAATTCCAATTAAACAAGAATCAAAGCCCTTTCAGTAGAAGTTAAGAAAATATCACCCATCACTAGAACCAACAATTAAAAAAGAACTGAATAAATTGTTAGCTGCCAAGATCATTTTTCCTATCAGACATACTCAATGGGTAGCAAACTTAGTTCCAGTTAGGAAGAAAAATGGGGATATTAGGTTATGTGTCGATTTTAGAAATTTAAATAAAGCTTCTGAAAAAGATAATTACCCTGTTCCTCCCATGGAACAAATTCTTTAGAAGGTGTCTGGGTCTGAGATACTGTCTCTCCTTAATGGTTTCTCAGGGTACAACCAAATACTGGTCTCCCCAGATGATCAACTAAAAACAGCTTTTAGAACTCCATGGGGAACGTATGCTTACCGTAAGATGCCCTTTGGATTAATCAACGCGGGAGCAACATTTCAACGAGCAATGGATATTGCTTTTAGAGGCTTAACCAGTCATTCAGTCGTTGTCTATTTGGATGACGTTACTGTCTACTCTAAACATCGGCCTGATCATCTTAACCATTTGAGAAAAGTATTTGAACGATGTAGAAAATTCGAAATATCTTTAAATCCTAAAAAAACAATATTTGTTGTTTCAGAAGGTATCTTGTTAGGATGTGTAGTCTCGAAACACGGAATCATGATTGATCCTGAAAGAACGCAAGCTATTTCAAAGATTACTTTTCCTTCCAGCAAGAAAGGAATGCAGTCATTCTTAGGGAAAATTAACTTTGTTAGGAGATTCATTCCTAGTTTTTCAGAGATCATTCGTCCTTTACAGAAAATGATTAAAAAAGATGTTGTGTTTAATTGGGGACAAATGGAAAAAGAATCCTTTCAAAAAAATTTAGAAGCCATTTCAGAAGCTCCTAGTCTTCTAAGTCCAGATTTTAATAAGGATTTCATATTATACACCTTTGCTTCTGATATTGCATATGCAGTAGTTTTAACTCAATTAAATCAACGAAATAATGAAGTTCCAATTTCGTTCATGAGTTCAAATTTCAAAGGTGCTAAACTCAACTATCATGAAGTGGATAAACAAGCTTTTGCCATCTTTAAAGCTGTAAAACATTTTCGTCCTTACTTGTTGAAATCCAAAATGAAAGTAATTGTCCCTTATTCTTCAGTCAGAAATTTGTTGGTACAAAAAGATTTAGGAGAAAAAAGGGCACCTTGGATGACAGCTCTTCAAGAATATGACTTAGAAATCAAACCATCAACGATAATTAAAGGACAAGGGTTGTGTAAATTAGCTGCTGAAGCTGCTCATTTGCCTGATGATAAAACTGAAATTGTCATTGATGAAGATTTACTTACCAGAGCAATTTATTTTTATCCACCACCTCAAGATTCCTGGTACACAGACATACGAGTACTTCTGGAAACAGGGACTGCCCCTGATTACTTAGACCCGAAAAAGAAAAGAGCCCTCAGATTGAAGTCTGCTCCATACTTATTAATAGATAATATCCTATTTTGGAAAAATTCAGACGAAGTATACCTTCAATGTTTAGATAAAGATGAAACAGAAACAATTCTGAAAGAATTGCATTCTGGACCAGCAGGAGGTCATTTCGGTGGAGATACTACAGCTCATAAAATTCTTAGGGCAGGTTATTATTGGCCTACCTTGTTTCGAGAGTCTTATACTTTCGTCAGAAAGTGTCAAGAGTGTCAACTTGCCGCAGGAAGGGTAAAAAAATATGCTTTCCCTTTACAACCTGTTTCAGCTGAAAGACCCTTTCAACAGTGGGGTATCGATATAGTAGGTCCAATAAACCCTCCCTCATCAATGCAACACAAGTATATAATAACTGCAACTGATTATTTCACTCGTTGGGCTGAGGCTGCACCGTTAAAAGTTGTGAATACTAATCAAGTTATATTATTTTTAGAATTCTTTATCATAACAAGATTTGGTATTCCTGATTCTCTAGTTTTCGATAATGCATCATATTTTTCATCAGTTGAATTGACTCAGTTTGCATTATAAAAAGGAATAAGAATCATATATTCAGCTAATTACCATCCTCATGGGAATGGTCTAGCTGAATCAACAAACAAAAATTTATTGAAAATTCTTAAAAGAACTGTTTCAGTTCATCATCGGAATTGGCACACAGAATTGGTCAATGCTCTTTGGGCAGACAGAGTAACTCCTAAAGCTGCGATAGGCAACTCACCATTTTTCTTAGTATATGGAACTGAAGCTATTCTTCCACCAAATTTGTTCCTACCTTCGTTACAGTTAGCTCAGTCTGTCCAGGAAGAAGAATGCCCAGCAATTGAAAAAAGAATTAATGCATTGTTAAAATTAGAAGAAGACAGGGAGAAGTCAAAAAAACACTTTAACAAACACCAATAGATTGTAAAGTCATGGTTTGACCAATCTTTCAGTTCTAATCGAGAATTTCAGGTAGGAGAGCCAGTCTTAAAATGGGATAAAGCTCATGAAGATAAGGGTGATCATACTAAGTTTCAGAAACTGTGGTTAGGTCCCTTTGTTATTTCTGAAAAAATAGGTCCAAGTACCTTTCGATTGCAAACACTTGAAGGACAGTCTGAGACATTCCCTGTGAATGGACTGATTCTTAAAAAATATTTTTGTTGATATTTTGCTGTCTAAAAATGTATATACTTACTTGCTATTTGTAAATAATTTGTATTCCTGTATATAAACTAGCAAACTGTATATGAATCAAATTTCTGTCAAAGTCAAATATTTCAGATTGTTAAAATTTATGTATATAACCAGTCTTTAGATAGAAATATGTAATTAACAATTGTAATTAATGTAAATGAATAAGATCAGTTTACTCATCAGTCTTTAAAATTATGATTTTAGACTGAAATCCTTTAAAATTTGTTCAGATTGATCAAAATTTCTTGAATTTGTAAAAGACCTTCATTATTTCTATTTATAAGTGTTTCTCAGATTTTTCTTCATCTTGTTATTTTCTTAAATAGGGATAGTTTATTATATATCTTTTTCGAAGCTTGTACTTTTGAAAAATCTTTATATATCTCTATCATCAGTCTTAGAAAACTTTTATCATTTGAGAACTATCTAGCATCTGTTCCAGTCAATAAGAAGCTAAAGTGAGAGACGGAAGGTCTCAGTAATGAGTCGGTCCGATCAGAATCACAAATATCACTGGTATGATATTATTAGGAAACTAGTAATGGCTTTTGGTTTTCAAACCAAAAGATAAGGGGTCTCATCACGAGCCAGCTGATTCATTTTCTGGTGATATTAATGACTGACATTACCATTTGGTTACCATGCTGGGTAATGATCTCTCATTTTGTAACCAAAAAAAAAAAAAGAGAAAAGAAAAATAATGAAAATTGCAATAAAAACATAACTTTTGTCTGAAGAATAGGAGGTCTCAGTAATGAGCCGGCCTAATCATGATCATCAGTGTTGCCTGGAATAACTTCATTTCTGATCACCAGGGTGATGGCTTTTTTATTTTAAAGAAATTAAAAGACAGGAGATCTCATCACGAGTCAGCCTGCTTATTTCAGACAACTCTCGTGAATGATACTATCACATTGGGATACCAAACCCCGATAGTAGTCTTCAGACAGAATTATTGTTTTAAAAAGAAAAATTATCATGCTATGGAACAGGTTCTAGAAAGTTTTCAGAAGAGCAGTATTCTATGCTGATGGTAAGATCAGCTTTACTAAGAAGTACTTGTTTCGATGAAGATATTTATAAGTCTATCTCTGATTAAATGTTTGTTTCAAAAGATGAAATATTTCCGAGTTATACTTATGAATTTGAATAAATAAAGGTTTGACATGAATAAATGATTTTGATTATTTTTAACAGATTTCTAAGATTTCGCTTTGATCATCTTGTTTAAGCAGAGATAACTGGTTCACCCAGGTCGTCGCCATTTGTTGGCAGCCAGCAACAACCTCTTCATTTCTTGATGAAATGAAGAGAGATCAGCTCTTCATGTGATTTATCAATTTTAAAATTATGAAAGAGCACCTTCAGAATCTTTGATTCTGAAGGTACTCTCAATCATAGGAAAGTAATTTAATGATTCTAGAGCTGAAAGAAACTTGATCATAAAACTTGGCTTTTAAACAACTGTCAGATAAGTTTCGTAAATTTTCATTAATTTATTGAAATCATCAAAATGAATTTATGTGACTTAAGGGATTTGTGCCAAGAGAAATTTCATAAAACACATTGTATGTTAAATAGGGTATTATTAGTCCTAAGACTAAGAGAATTTTCGAAAGTTAACATCATATGTAATACCCTATTATGAATTTTGTAAATATCATAGTTAGTGGATAAATGATGTTCATATAGGAAAACTTTTACTTATGAAAAATATCCTATATGATGGTATATATGTGTCGATAGGATGTTTAAAGGGTTTAAACTTAGTTTTGTACATATATAGTATAGAACATTAATCTAGCCATTTTATCAATGCATCATTAACATTAGAGTGCGATTTATTACTCTTCATACCATTACGTAACATGATAAAATAGGGATGATTGTTTGGATTAGCTGGCCATGCAATAAACCAATTGTCAAATCGATAAACGATCAATCATTTGGATCGATGAGCTGGTATGAAAATGTGGCTTTCACCCCTTGACAGAGTCGACAGTTGTATGCATATGGTAATATCGTGTTGACAGTGTTAAATACTAATAGTCATTTCAAATTACGTCGTTGTACCTATTAATTATGAACCACTGTCAATAATCAATGGTTGCAATGATGATTCTATCAGTCACCATCTCTCTGGTTCACCAAGTTAGTGATTATCACTAACAGTCATGGTCAAGCGTAGATAAACTGGCATAAATCATGGTATAGTGTGAAGATTGTAACACTTATCACTGCTTAAAATCCCGCTAAAATGGCAGGTTCAGAGATTGGATTTCCATTTAGATTTGAAGCATGTGAAGGTTATCCATCATGTCGTGTGTACGGATACCTATTCCCTCTGTTTTCACTTCCCCATTCATTTCAAGTCAAAGCCCAGAGAATGCAGAGGAAACCATGTCTCCTTTGAATCATTTTGATATTTCAGGGTCTGAACTAATAGAAGCTAACCAGGAAATTGCCAAGAAATTCGAGAAAATGGGATGGGCACATTTCTTTCGAAGCTTTGATGGTTACCATGCGGAGATTACTAAGATATTCGCTATGAATTTTGAAGATGACAGGGTGCAAATTGGGGGTTTCGAATTTGTTATCAACGAAGACAAGATTGCTCAAGTCACTAAACTTCCACAGGTTGGGGAACGTTGGTTGAAGGGCACTGTGGTCAACAAGAAGAAGTGCTTGGCTCTGTTAATGCCATTACCGGATAATATGAAGCTGAAGATTGGTGTCCCTGTGAAATTTCTGAAGCCCGAATGGAGAATGTACTATGAAATATTAGTAAGGTACGTGTCGTGTTGTGGATGATATTCCCATTTACACCTATATCATTTACGATTACTGTTAGCCGTAAAGGGTTGAAAACTTAACTTACCCTTCTATCTATGGCAAAGTATTAAGAAAATGCCGCAGTTTGTCAATAATTTCAATAACCCTGACAGTAGTCTTTGTCATCACGGGTTGATAAAAATATTATTGCAATTTCAATTATCTGCTAAGGGTGTGTCTTGGGATAAGTTTCCAGTTGATTGTCAATTGGGGCCGACACAGTACTGGCCTAATCCATCCCCACAGGCTCGTAGGAAACGAAAGGTCATAAATCTTGGGGTTGATAGCTCAGAGGTCAAGGAACCCGAGGTCGTAAACATGCCCATAGAAAATGAAATTAATGAGAATGACGATAGGGTTTCAATTCCTTGCAATTCTATGGAAATCCTAGATAAACCCTTACCTGGTGAGAATGATAGCAACCCCGCAAACATAAAAGAAGGATTAGCTGAAGGTGAAAATAATAAAAATGATGAAGCAAATAAACCTAATGAATGCAATAAAGATTCTATGCATAAGTTAGATCATTTGGCTCAGGTTTGTTGTGACAAAGAAGGGTTGGGTTTTGAAAACCTATCATTCTCACGAAGAGTCACAAGGAGCATGCATAATATTCATTCGGTCTCAGGATATAGGGCGGATCAACAGACTTCCAAATCTATAGCTACTAAACCTACAATTGTAAATACTGAGGATGATATTTCGTTGTCTATCCCTAACACAACGGATGTAGGGAATTCTGCTACTGCGCAGGGAAGTGATGTGCAATCAGATGATGTCAAAGGCATCCAATCAAAAACAAATGCAAACGATGTAGAACTTGAACCATTACACAGTCAGCATAGCGACAGTCCTCATTCTCCTCAGGTAAAGGTAAATAAAGAAGACGAAACTCTGCAACAGGTGTTAGGAAATGTCTATCAAAATAAAATCACAGAGTTCAAAGGAAAGCTGAAACAGTGCCTATCAAGTACAGCCTTATTGGAAGAAGAAAACAAAACTTTCAGAAAAGAATTGCTAGAATGGATTGATAGGTGGAAAAAGGTGAACATTAAGAAGAATCAATACAAAAAATCCAAGAAATCGATTTTAAGTACAAATCAGCTG
Source organism: Pseudotsuga menziesii (assembly GCA_001517045.1). Taxonomy (NCBI): domain Eukaryota; kingdom Viridiplantae; phylum Streptophyta; class Pinopsida; order Pinales; family Pinaceae; genus Pseudotsuga; species Pseudotsuga menziesii. The sequence goes on from LPNX010649007.1 coordinate 211,282, forward strand.
CTACTGGAACGAATTGAAAAACAAAATATTAAAATTATCAAGTTGAAAGCTAAACTAGCCGAAGCTAGAAGAGTAGTTGCTCTTCATAATGAAACTTAATGGTTTTCTCATCTCATATGTCGTGGCAGAACATGTAATAGTAATTTCAATTTTGCATGCCTGTAAAATCGGAGATTTAACAGGCATGCATTTAAAATTTTAAGTTATTTCTGTTAGCTGTGTATTAAATTGATTTTAATAAGATGCTTTGATTGACTTCAATGCAGGAAGTTTTATCACCACTCTTTTTCCAGAAGTATACGACGTGATCATACAACGGCTTGGAGATGTGGCTATTTGGTTGTGAGCTGGAGTTTTGTCAATAATCAAGAACTTTCTGGAATGCCTCGACTCAGGCCAGTCGATTTCTATTTTTAGTAGTAGGTGTAATTAGTTGCCCTTTTTTTTTGTTAAAACAATCCCTATAATGTTGCATGCAACATTTATAGAGGAAAACTGAATCTTGATAGTATATAAGGGAAGAGTTTTGATGAACTCGAGGAGGATAGAGTGTGCAAAGAAAACTTATTTTGAAATATATGTTGTTACTAGTACCATATCATACTTGGAGTTGAAGCTTTAATGTGAATGATACTGGACATCTACAAACAAATACTGTGACTGGTATTTCGTTTTTTGGATTTTATATATATATATATATATATATATATATTTCAGTGTGTTGTTTTCTGCTTACATATTAACTTAGTATTGCTGTGACATACTGATGTTCAATCATCTATTTCACTTTATCAGTTCAACTTAGTGTTTTTTGAATAAATATTTCATTATGGTTTTGTTTATTAGTGTGTTTACTATAAACATAAGTTTTAATGATATACTTTTCTGTTTATTTAAAATCTCATTTGTATGTTAACAGTGACTTTAAATAAGCATTACCTCAAATTCAAATGACTATCTTGATCATTAATTATTAATCAGTTTTAGGAAGTTGAAATTAACTGTGTGTTTACAGGTTAGATTTCATTTCTATTATAGCAGAGTGGCTTTTGTTGTGATTTAAATATGTTTGTTTCGATCACACTCCAGTTTTTCTGTTATTGATTAATAATTAATATAGTCTTAAATTTGCTCTCAGTTGAGATAGGGTTAAATAGGATAGATAGATTAATTAATTTAAATTTTATTTTTAATTTTAATTAGCACTATTAAATCATTCTGCATACTTTACATAAGTTTTCATATTTAGAAAACTTCCCAAAAATCGAAGTCTTTCCTTAAGAAAGTAACCTTAGGATATTTTAGGTATTTAGGTAGGATAAATATTAGAATAGGTTAGATTTTGCTGGTTTTAAGTTCTCCCTAAGAGACAAACTAGCTGGTAGCAGGACCATAACCTGCAAGGTTTTGTTAATCCAATCATACTGGACACTGCTTTAAGCTGATTTTGTGGACAAAACCTCCTTATTGGCCTAGATTCAGAAAATCGGGCCAACAGCTACTGAAAGCTAAAAATTTCAAATTTTCTTAAAAAAATAGAACATCAGATATTCCAAGCTTGTTAGTCATCCCAATATTTTTCATAATATGGCCTGAAACCTTCATCAGTGATAAAAACAATTGTTTTGAGTGAACTTATTGAAATTTTTATTTTGGGAGATAACAATGCATTTGGTGGATATCGGAGACAACAACAGGAGCATATAAGTATGAATTCCAAACCATTATACACTAAGTCTATAACATGAATATAAAATAATGTAAAGAGATAACATGAAGCACATGCACACAAGGAAAATAAAATCACAGACTGTAATTAAGAAGCACACATGAATTCTCACACTCATATAACCAACATTCGGCTATGTAACTTGTATTCAAAAATAGATCAAAATACCACAAACAAAGTAGTCCAATAGGTTCCAACCAACAAAAACCCTTTCTCCTTCTATGAGGAGCATATTTATAGTGTTTGCGACCTCGAGACCAACCTCAAAATGGGGCCAAAATTATTTACAAAATTGGAAAAAAATTCTCAACGAATTATATGGTGGCATCCTCCCATGAGTGACATAAAACATAATGTGATGGAGATAGAATTTTTGTTGGACCCCAAAGAGATGCTAGGTCTTCACCATCTAGGATTGCCTGATTACTCTACACCTGTATCTTCGTTTATGATTGTTTCCTAAGCATATCATCCTTGGTGTACCCTGTGTTGGGACCTGCCATAGTTTTCAATCACTTTCCATTGGTTAACCATTTGCATTTCCACTTTTATCATCTCTTCATCCAACACGTCGAGCTCTAGTTTCTATGGATATGAAGGTGCAAGTAACTTTACACACAAACCTTTGAAATAAAAAAATAGTTCAAATTCACCATATAGTTTTTCGACCACTGTCTTTCCTAAGAGAAACTGTTGGTCCATGTCTTCGAATTGCATGTGATATTTCCTAAACTCAAATATCCTCTCATGATACTCTTCCCAAGGAAGCATTGGTCCCTTTTTCTCCCAAAATAAATGGATCCCTCTTTGGACCAGAGGTTTAAACAAAGCAGCAAAGTCATCGGCCTGCTTGCACATGAAACCCCATTTTTCTTCGACCATCCTCAAGTGGCGATGTTTGTGGACCATCCTTCTGGCCCATGTGATGATTGGAATTATGTCCTAGATGTTACCTCGTCTAATTTCTTCTTTATTCAAACTATTCAGAAAATTGAGTGCACCTTCGACTATGTTCAAGGGCCTTCTGTTTAGGTCCATCTTTTTCGTCAAGATATGCTTCTTAGCTTCCTATACGACACTTTTCTTATTTTGGATAAAATCCAAGTATGGTTTTATTTTGGTCACTTCTACTATTAGCATGTCCCAGATGAGGTTTTTTCCCCTATAAGAGCGGCCTGGCTAGAAACCTATTTTGTCAATTTTTCATTCTTATCCTCCGATACTTTACAACGCTCTTCCAACTTGTTTTTCAATCCTTCTTTGACATTATCCATGTCCATTAGGTCTTGATTTTGTTTCTTCAGGCCAGTAATTTCTAGAGATTTGATACTTACTTGGGACATGGCATGGGAAAGGGAGTCCTCACCAGATATCTCGGATGGTTGAATCATAGGTGTTGGATGCTCCTAATCCCTCTCCTTCAGTTTTTTAACTAAAGAATTGGTTTTCTTCAGCCCAAAGATCTACATCTTTCTTCCACCGTCCCTTGTTTTCTCCCTACCTGAGCAGTTTATCCTTACAATCAATCAAATCGGTGTTTAGGGCCTCCTTCTCTTTTTCAATCTCGGTCAATTCAATAGTTTGTATAAGCTGAGTAGCTTGGATGTCTATATTTGTGTTCAACATTTGGATCATACCTTCCTTTTCCTTTAGCAACCTTTGTGTGGCGGTACCTTTATCTCCTGAGATGTCTGCCACCGATATATCTAACTCAAGCTTCCTGATTTGGGTCTGGTAATCCTTATTCTCCACCCTTTCCTTTCGTAGCATCTCTTCAACTCTTTTCTTACCATCAGTTAATTTGGATATTTGTAAGGAAACTTGGAGCACATCAGTGTAGAGGAAGTCACTTATCCCTTGGTGTAAATAAATCAGGTCAGTTTTGAGGACCCTTTTTGGATCTACCTTTATCTTTTCTACTTTTTCTCCTGTGATCACAACCAAATTCAATGTGCCCAGGTCTCTGACAATCACCAAGGAGGTACTCTGTCCTGGAAATTTTTCCACCTCTTCGTACAACTTCGATCTTTCTTCAAAGGCCTTTTTACAAGCTTCTCTATATTTTTCTAGCAGCTTGAATTTAGACTTGTACTTACTTACTGCCTCTTTAGGAACACAGTTGAACACATATTCTTGAATTGCAAAGGATGGACCTTTAACTTTCACAATTTTCTCTTTCCACTTAGCCTTGACACTCTACACGAGTTCATCCCTTTCTTCAATTTTCTGCTTCTTGGCTTTTTTTGGCCGTATCCTCTTCATCTACATCCATAGCCTCTGGGTATTCTCTTTTATTTTCCTTCTCATACAGGCTGTCCAAAGCGGTGATTTGTGTGGATGTGGCTATAATGCAGGAGAGGTATTTCTGGGGGGAACCCTCTACCAATGCAGAGGAATTCAATGTTTCCAACATATCTTCATCAGAGTTAGTCTCTCCAGGGTAATTCATCCAGTTTTCCTTCTCCACCAACCCCACCACTTCAATGTGCTCGAATGGATTGTTCTTATCCACTTTCCTTCTAGTGGATATGATGTGGTGAAGGCCATAGTCGATCGAAACCCCCATTTCAACCCCTTTCTCTCCGAGCAGACTTTACACCATTGGAAAGGCTAATTTTCTTTTAACAGTAAAAGGGAAAACCACCCATGGAAGCTTAATATCTGAATGCTTCTTGAAGCTTGTAAAATATTCATTTTTGTTTATCAACCTTTTCTTGATTAACTCTAGTGCAAAAATACTCAACTCAAAAATGCTAGTAGGACATATGGCTGATGAGTAAACCCATAGAACCTAATCACTATATTATCTTCTTAGAGAAACCAATCCCCAACTATTCTTTTAGGGGATAATTGCAGCATGCTTTTCATCTCTGGTAGGACCCTTGGAAGCCTCTTTTAGAAGAGGACCTCATATACTTGTGCCATGAGGGAATTCATGTACTTGCAATAATCCTTATGCATGTCTTCTATCATAACCATTTTCGGGAGCTGCAGGTCATCATCATTGAAGCCAAAAAACATTTTCACAAGGAGAGACTGGAACTTGAAGGTTCCTTACTTTCAGAAAATACTCAACTGGGAATTTATAATTTTAGCTAAGAACTCATCAAATTGCATACACGTGGGTGGTGAAGGCTAATTCAATGCTTTGAATGTTGTTTGGATTGAACTGAGGGTGAATATAAGACTCAATAAAGGTTCGGTGACAAACTGGTTGGAATCCATACCTAAGAACTGGCTTTCTAGGGTTATCACTGACTATGTCTCTTTGTTAAACATGTCAAATTTGACGGGGAATGGAGGGCTTGACAACTGGATTTCCAAGTTCAAACCACTTTCTAGAAAAGCATCTTTCTATTCAGCTGAAGACCTATGAAAAAACTAAAGTATATCTCCTTCATTGTACTCACTGGACAACTGGGTAAACTACAAAGAATTAGCAAAGTGTTTCAAACGTTGAGTGAATTAATGGGACACAACATCCTATACCTATACATGTCCATAATCACACCTTCGGACAGAGAATAATTTCTCATGAACCACTCTATGAATTCAGGGAAACTAGGGGTTTGCTCAACAGAAAAATAAAAGAAAAAGGAACTAAACACTCCACAAGTGTCGATTCCCTGTAATTGAAGAGATTTTATCTTACTCTGAGTGGCTTCTATACTATCATTTAGTATGATAGTATTGAAGACCTCATCATCTTTATTTGATAGGGATTCCCTAGCTTCCTGAAATTTAAGATTTTGAGACTTTGAATCTTCTACTTTGGCAATGAGAAAAGAGATTAATATAGCAACGATGTACCAAGTTGGTTGCCAGTTTGCTTCGGAATCTTGTCTTAGGTGGCACAATCTACACAATCTGAAGCCTCTCTTCCCGATGTTGCAAAAGAATAACCGGTTTGGATCTACGTTTTGACTTTTATATGATTTTATTCTCTTATCTGATCATGCATCTTCCTAGCCAGATGAAATACTAGCGATAGATCAGGGACCCAAAATATTGAGCTGTGAGATATTTGTCGCTGTATTTTTGTATGATCATGCTTTTCCTTCATAGTATCTGACACACATCTACTCCGAGGGATTTAAAATCCATTGTTGATCTTAGAATCTCCTACCATCTTACCATCCAAAGCGGGGAACTTTATCGGGTTTCACACTTTCTAGCTGAGATTTCTTCCAAGCACTTAGACTAGCGAAACGGATATTCACCATAGATCTGGCTCTATGCTGATCTCCACCTTCAAACAGATGCCATTTTTATCACATTTCATGAACTTTGAAGCATTATCTCCCTAGTGCACCTTAGATCATAGGAATCCATCTCTGCCATTGATCTAAGATCTTCACGATCCATCACATTGCAAATCGCCATGGTTTAATTCATTTAACCAATCTAGAATGGAGTCCTTTGCAGTGTGCTTTAGACTCATGAAATAGATCTCCACAATTGAACTGCGTCAATTTCTCATCACAATCATTGAAAACATTTCCTTATTCTTCGTTCCTCTGATGGTGTTTTCTCCTTTCCTCCAGCACGGCCAACACGAGAGGTCTTGTGTACGACTTTAGACCTTGGGTTGTCTTCCACTTGACAGACCGTGGCTAGTGTGTGTCTCTTTGTTCTTATAAGCCCTTAGGATGATTCTCTAAAGATTTTCCTTTTCCTTCAGAGCCCATTACAGCCCCCCGATGCCTCTTATCATGAAAATTTTATAGGCCTCATCTCATCCCCACTGGTTAGAAACCTTTCTTTCTATTAAGCACAAATTAGGTGCTAACAATTGGTACACAACTATTTTTATCAGGGAGGCAGGGAGGGGAAATGAAGAGGGATTTGGAGCTTCCTTCTAGTTGGTGTTAGAAAAAAATTTCATGGAGATAGGAAGGGAAAAGGAAGAGGGATTTGTATATTCCTTCTAGTCATAGCTCGTAAAACAATCAGGGATTTGGAGTTTCCTTCCAGTTGTAACTGGTAAAAAAATTAAGAATATGGAACTTCCTTTCAATCACAATTGGTAAAATAATCATGGAGTTGGAGCTTCCTTCCAGCTGAAGCTACTTTTATGGAGAGAAAACTCCTATGGATTGGGGTGCACCACAACAGACTGAATGACACAAGAAATCAATCCATTCCAATATGCAAGAGAAATAAATACATCCAACACTAAGGGATATAAAGCGTACCTTATTCTGTACGGTTAATGTAGATCCTCATTGATCTTTTCCAACAAGCTTGCATTCACAATTCGCTCTCAACAACAACAAACAAGACATGCATGATATATCTCAAAGTGTTAGGCCTACTCTAGCATACATAAACCATAATGTATAAGAAAATAAAGACATCAATGGATACAATATTCATATTTATGCACATGTATTGGACAAGAAATGGATATTTCTATTAATAAAACATAGATACAATAGTGACAAACTCTATTGGCACTTCTTTGAACCAGAGAAACCGAGTCCTCCACATGGGTCTCAACCACTTCAATCCTCCATCACAATGGAAATATTACAAATCAAAGGAAAGCTTGGGAAGAGTAGCATGATGTGCTCCAAAGGGACAAAGGGATGCATACTCAAGCATAAACAAGTGAGGAAACAATCAACTATATTTTCCTTGCTCTCAAGATTCTCCTCCTTCAATGTATCCAAGAGGATCAATATATAGCACTCGAAATAGGAAATGGAGGGTTGAGTCTGAGCATTCTCAAGGCATATGGAAAGCAAAGAGTCAATTTATTTGGGACTCTATGAGGGAAACTCCAAAAACTTTTGTCTTCATGCACATTTCTCGATGTATTGAGGGTTTTGCTCAAAAATCATGTGTACATGCAAATATTTCTTTAAAAGTCATGTATACACATAAACAGGTGTTTTTTGGGGAATTTCTTGGGACATCAAAGTATAATATCAGCAAAGGGGTTCCAAGGATTCCGCATAGGGCCGTGGAAGGCCATAAATATGTGATCTACCAAGTGTGGTAAAATTAGCTATAACAGATGCCCCCTAATGTGTGAGGTCAGAGGGCTAACATGATGGCTGAAATACATTATATCCATCCAATAAGTAGAGTACATGTCCCATCATGTGAATAAAGGTGTCGAGGTCGAAGATGATGGTCCATCGTCTGATTACTAGTCGTTGATGTATATTGTTAACAATCGCTAGATATCCCACCAATAATGATAATGTGAATCAAGGTACAAAGTGCAATCTAACAAGTGTGAATATATTTTTTGAGGTTGAACACTTGAAAGAATCCATTGATCAAGAGACATTGATGTATTCCCAAAACTGTCGATGGTGAGAGAACCTACCACTGATGACTATAAGTCTCAAGGAACTCAAATGAACTCTATAATCCTATTCCAGAATAAATGATCTGAATTCGATGGAATAGAATCTGATGGAAGGAGGGCATTAGGGAATCCCCCATCAACCAACACTAGGTACTCAATAATGCTGGATAATGTGGAAGAACTCAAACGGACAATATGTGCACAAACCAGTAACTATACTAGGAATGGATGACATGCAAAGTAAAGATATCTGTTGACTCAGGAAAAACTTCCTTTGAACAAGAGAATAAGGTAAACGGTGACTGAATATAGGCAACATAGACGTAATATGCAAACTGGGACATCTCTCTGACATAGGAGGAATCAATAGAGGCTCCATAGGGAGTGGAAGAATAACCAGTTGGTGGAGCAAAATCAGAGTAACGAGTATAGATCCTAAATTCATACTAACAACCCAACCAATGGATGCAATATATAGTGCTCTATTAGAAGGAGACATGACTCGATAGTTGCCAAAGATAATATCATTTCCCATCTCGATTTTTATGTTTTTTTTTGTATTTTTTTTGGAATTTTTCTTATTTGAAAAGCTTAAAAAAAGAATAAAAGTGCTTATAGTATACATCTAGGAGGAGATGAGTATCACGGGAAATAAAACTAGTTCCAAGTAGTGGAACATACCTATTCTCAATGTAAGGAAGCATGTGTAGGATAAGGACACTCGGGGTAAGGTCACCTCCCGATAAGGGATGATCAAGTGGCAAAGGATATGTACAAGGATCTTATTTGCTAGGATTGAGACAAGGTCGGGCTAAATGTCTTATAACTCTGAAGCAGGGAGCTGACATAAAGCTCAATAAGGAAATAAAAACACATGAATTGAAATTACAACTTGATATACAAGGGAGTCCCTGTGTGGCCAACATAAAGTTCAAGAGGAGTATGAAGCTCTTCCTCAAGGACATGGTGGTACTATAAGGGACTCCCCAAACCTAAAGGATAAATATCGCCATGGGTACCAAATGCAAAACAATATTTAACTAGGGCACCCATGTGTAGGAAAGGTCTACCACTCACGTAATGTCCCTTATAGTAGTAGTAAGAAGGTTTCATGACATGACGAAGTGGGTTCGTACCTAAGGTCAAGGTGAAATGGTCATAAGGAAATGCATAATGCAAGTAGATGTGGAGTCCTAACCTATATGCCAGTTTGAAATTATACCTATGATAGATACAAACGGGCCAAAGTCTTGGTCAAAATACGCTCAAATCAGGTCCCTACACCACAACATTACACCAAATAGTCCAAAATAGTCAACAATGGTCCAAACTATAGAAAGGTGGGTAAAAATTTCAAACTTTTTTCTATAAAATAGTAAAAAAATTATTTTTACCATACCATTTGGAATTTTTACCACACATAGTGATTTTGAACCATAAAATTGAAAAGTTGATTACGGGAGCTACGATCCACGAAATCACAAACCATCTAGATCAGGTAAATCTTCATGCCATACTCTTTGATTTTAATTCTTTTGTTTTAATTTTCAATGGTTTGATTTTATTTTTATGGCACCCCAAAAATGATGTTTTCATCCCATGCAGAAAATTACTCAATTTCTGCGTATAGGGCTCGATATATGTGGAAAATCCTTCGATTTCTATGTATATATGTAGTTGTTTGATGAACAGCTATGTTTGCCAATTTTTAAGGTAAAGACTCATGAAACTCTCATTTTTTTGTGCGGGATGGTTCTTCAGGGGTGTGAATGTGAGCATGAAGATGAGGAAAGGGTTGTGCAAGGTGATTTAATGGCCCAACAAACTTTGAGGGCATGCATCTTGTATAAATTCTAGTGCCTTGGTAGCTTAAGATCCAAGGCAAGACTACTCTAAATGATGGTGGACTACTAGGATCTGCATATAGAGACCTTCTATATCGATAGGATGCCTCTCAGCCTTGAGGTTGAGGATATCTATTTTATTACCGGAATATCCCATAGAGGGGAGGTAGTCAATCTACGAGCTCGTGGGGTTGGAGGTGGCCTCACAAAATAGGAGTACATTGTAGTTTACTACCTCCCGGACACAGAAAAGGTTGGGATTCAAATCCCAATGAGATTGATCCAAGACCTTCACATCAAGGCCATAATACTAGCACTCAGAAGGATTGCAGGATTGGAATTCCTCCATTAGTATTCCAGGAAATTGATTTTCTATGCGGTGGAATGCATGAGGCACACCATTTATGATTGGAGTACCTCACTATTGGGTAACATGAAACAATACTTGACAAACTGCAAGATGGTTAGAGTTAGAAAATTTGGATTCACGAGCATATTGAGTACATTTTTCTTTAATCGTGTACCAGGGCTAAGCCCAAGAGTTGAGATCACTCCTCATAGTGCTCGAGATCCAGCTTAGATGTGCTGGGAAAAAGTGATGCGGAGACTAGGAGGAGGGCGAGTGGCCAACCCCTACCCAACATAATTTTTCCTCTGGTGGCGTAGGAAGATCATAGTTATAGATGACTACCTCTAGGAGGGGATAGACTTCTGTGGTGATCCTGACATTCCTATTCCACCTAGATCCGCATATGAAGACATAGGTAACAATCCCGAATCAATTTTGTTTTTTGAATTATTTAATTTTTTGTGTTTTTGGATATAGTGAAATAAAAAATACATGTTTTATGTGATGACATGTATTGATATTGGTCATGTATACGTAGATGTTGGACCTAGATGGAAGATGACTTCCCTAAACATCATTGAAGGGAGAGAGGTGATGACATCATAGGTTTGGATGTGGAACACACACTCCAAAACATCCATACAAACTTCATTCGATTGATACACAAAGTTCCCATGGCACAGGTGGAGGACTTTCTTAAGGCTATGCAACGACAAGTGGTGGTTGTACCATGCACATGGGTTCATTTATTTAGAGGACTAGCTATATCTATCATGTTTCATCATTATCAACACCCTGCTCCATAGGCTTAGAGGCCTACATGTACTTTTTGTTGTATTGACCATGTAGTATATTTTGGTGGCTTGGAAGCCCCTTTTTTGTATCATGACATTATGTATTATGACACCACCTTTTGGAATATATTTTGAATGGAAAATAATTATGATGATTGGTTATTTATATTTACCTGTGTGAATGTGATTTGAATGCTTCATTGTCTGTGTATCAAATTCCAATCTAGTATGTAATTTGCATATGAATCAACACCATGATTGTAATTTCTTGTAATGTGAATGTATGTAATGCTCTCAAATTGTCATTCTAACAACATTAATCTCAAGAATATTTGTAATAAATTTGGATCTATAGTATGATACATGTAATTTAACTGTAATACCACTAACTGGGAGTCAAGATGTACCTCAAGATATCGAATACCATGAGAGATGGCATCGTGTAATAACTCAATCATGACACTATATTCAATAATATTGTTCGATGAAGGCTAGAGACATACACCTCTTGAAGACAAATCTTGACCCATATAAGTATAAGTCACCCAAGTGTTAGAATAATAAACCATTGTTACCCATATTTGACATTAATTAACTCATTTTTGTCTTATTCCTAGATTCCTAGATTCCCTCTCTATGCTAGTTGACTTCCACATGTTCCTAGAAGTCAATACTTGCTAAACTGGGTCATGGAGCTCTTTGGAATAATCCTAGAAACATATTTAGAAATTCTACTTTATTCCTGGTTCTGTAAAGACCATATCTTCTTTTTCTGAACCTTACCTTGCTTTATAGCAGTTTTAAGGCATAAAGGAGAAGCTAGTCTAGGGGAACTTGCCTTGTTTTTTGACCACATCATCCTCCTTCCTTTTCTCCAAAAAAAAGCATGAATGATTTGTATTTCCACCACTTACTTTTTTTCCCACTTGATTCATCTAATTCATGAGGATCTTCATAGATTTGGAAAGTCCTGTTTGCACCTATGGGGGATTTGACTTGATTTAGTAAGCTTGCTTTTTGACCAATTAGAATAGAAACCTAGTTCTTTCAAATATCTCATGTAATTATATATTTGAGAAGCCTATTACTTCATATGGTTGGATTATGTGCACTTATTCAATATAGGATTAAGTTATGCTCCAATTTCAGTCTCCTTTTGTGTGAATTTTGCATGTTTGATTAGCAATTTTATGAGTGTAATTGATCTATCACTTGGGCTCAATTTCCACATGGTATGAGAGCCTTTGTATATCAATTTTTATCCTTCCAAATTTTTATTTCAGGTTTGAAATCACTAACTGGGAGCCCATTCTACTGACTGAAGGGCGCAGGATCTAAGATATGGACCAATCTCAAAGGATCATCTTGACTCCATTCAATTTATTCGAATGGAAAGCTGATATAGAGATATTGTTGAGAGATAAAGGTCTCTACATGGTTAACATTGATACTAATGCAGAGCCCAATTCATCTCTAGAGAAAATCAAATGGCACAACAGGAGGGATGAGGCCTATGCTCTTTTGTGTCTGAGTATTTCAAGAGACCGCCTCTTTCATCTTGATTCATTGACATCTCCTAATGAGGCATGGGAGAAGCTTGAATATATTTTTGGAAATAAAAATGATATGAGAGGACATAAAATAGAGAATGGATTTATCTCCTTGAGTCCCAGTAGCTTTGAATCATTGCAACTCTATTTTACCAATTTTAAGGCCCTTGTTTTGCAGTTAAAACAATGTGGGATTGAAAAGGAGCGAAAACTAGTTTTGACCATTCTCTCAAATCTTGGTCCTTACTATTCAGTGTTTATTTTGACCTTCTATGCCACTAAATTGACAACTTAAACTTGGAAGATGCCTAAGCTTGTTGAGGTTAAGGAATCCCTCACTCAGGAGCAAGATAAATTGGTGATGATGGGCACCATCAAACCTTCCAAAGATCAAGCTTTGGTTTTTGTAGATTTGAATATGGATTGAAAAATAAAAATACACCTGAGCAAAAGAGAGACAAGGTAAATTCTCAAGAGGAGTCCTCAGGCCCCAAGAAGAACCCCCGGAAGAAGAAGAACAAAGGATAAATGAGCAAGTGCGCATACTGCAGTAAGGGCTATCATCCCAAGAGCTCTTGTATGGAAAATCAAATTGACATTTTGACCCAACTCTTGGAGAAGAACAACATATCCTCTCCTGATTTCTCAAAGAAGAGGGAAGGAGGATCAAATTTAGAAGACAATGAGAGAGTACATGCCTTGGTTGTTGGCACCTCAAGCTCACCTAATTGATTCTAGAGCTTCCAGACATATGGTTTCGACAAGGGATATATTTTCCTCTCTTGACATGTCGAAAGTTCCACCAATATTTTTGGGAGATAACTCTATGACTGACAGTATGGGAAAGGGTAGGATTGATCTTGACCATGGTAACTTCAATAATGTGTTGTATGTTCTAGGTCTTGCCTCTAATATCCTATCAGTGTATCAGATGACTCACACTAGGTCTCCAAATAAAGTCATATTCTCCCCCAATGAATTTGAAATCACTGATATTTTGAATGGTAAAGTCATAGAAAAAGGTGTTGTTGATCACACTTCAATTGTATACAAGTTTTCCCATTTTATACCCTACTCAAACTCCTCTTCTCTTCTTACTCATGATAATGAAGCAAGAAATATTTGGCATGAAATATTTGTCCATGTTAAATACAAATACCTTTTTTATTTGAGTGACAAAGATATGGTCATAGGGTTACCAAAGATCAAGTTTTCTAAGGGAGTCTGTCAAGGTTGTATCCTAGGAAAACACCCAAAGCACAAGTATGAGAGAGCTAGTCATGAGAGAACTTATGCACCCCTTGAGTTGATCCACAGTGACATTGTTGGTCCATTCGCTCATATGTCCATGATTCAAGCCAAATATGCACTCACATTCATAGATGATGTTTCCAAGTATTGTTGGGTTTACTTTCTAAAGCATAAGTCTGAAGTTTTTGACCTCTTCAAAGTCTTTAGAGCCTTGGTTGAAAATCAGTAAGGGAGGAAACTCAAGATCCTTGGATCTGAAAATGATGGTGAGTATGTCAATTCTGAGTTCATCCAGTATTGTAAAGATTCAGGTATCCAGATGCATCATTATATTCCTTACATACCACAACAAAATGGTGTTGCTGAGAGAAAGAACAGATCATTGAAGGAGATGGCAACTTGCATGATGGAGGCTAAACATTTTCCACCAAAGTTTTGGGCCGAGGCTATTAAATATGCATCCTATATCTAGAATAGGTTACCACATAAGCACCTTTATTTTATGACTCCATTCGAATCTTGGATTAAGCATAAGCCAGATGTGACCCATTTTAGGATTTTTGGCTCAAAGGCTTGGGATAGAATTCCAACTAAAAAGAGGAAGGATTTGCAATACCAAAGCCAAGAGTGCCTATTTGTTGGGTATTCTGAAGATTCAAAAGGGTACAAGCTGATCAACTTGAGCACTAACAAATATTTCATTTAAATAAGTGTTCAGTTCGAAGAAGAGCCTTTAGTAGCAGTTGAAGTTGGAGAGTCCTCTTCACCACCACAACCATTGATTGTAAGTGAAGAGACTAATAAGTTAAATGATTCTGATATGTCTGATAATTATGAATTAATTGTAGATCCTAACATCCCTACAATACCAAAGTGGGTATCAAGGACCATTCATGCAGCTGGACAACTAGTTGTAAATCTTAATGACACTAGGAGGACTAGATCTCAATTTGAGAGTGCCCTTTGTGTGAAAGATCCACTATTTGCTGAGAAGTATTATTTGATGATAGATTCCCTATCCATAGACATATGAAGATGAATCACATGATCCAATATGGAAAACAGCCATGAAATAATAATTCGGATCGCTCCAGAAGAACAACACATGGGAACTGGTTGATCTTCCCCCAGGGAGAAAGCTAGTGAAGTGTAAGTTGGTATTTAAAAATAAGTTTTCTGCTGATGGTTCAATTTTGAAATATAAGGAAATATTGGTATCCATGGGATACTCTTAGGTACATGGTATTGATTACAATGATACCTTTTCACCAGTGGAAAAGATGGACTCCATAAGGCTTGCTCTAGCCATTGTAGCTTTGAAGCAATGGGAGGTACATCACATGGATGTGAATTGTGCCTTTTTGAATGAAGATATGAATGTATATATTTTTATGTAGAAACCAGAAGGTTTTGTATCTAATCCATATTTAGTGTGTAGGTTAAATAAATCAGTGTATGGCCTCAAGCAAGCCCCTAGGGCTTGGTATGCCAAGATTGATGGATTTCTATTGTCATTGAGTTTTGTTTGATGCAAGTCTGATCCTAATGTCTATTTGAAAATGAATCATGGTTATTTAATGATTTTTGTTCTCTATGTGGATGACCTACTAATTACAGGAAGTTCAAAGAAAGAGATTGCCTCCTTGAAGGATGCAATGAACCATGCCTTTTCTATGACAAATTTGGGATTGTTGAGCCAATTCTTAGGTCTTGAAATTTCTCAATCCCAACATGGAATAAATGTCCATCAATAAAAGTATGCTTCATATTTTCTCACCAAGTTCATCATGAAATATTGCAAGCCAAGCAAGACTCCATTCCTTTCAGGAGTTAAGCTTGAACAAGTAGGTTCTTCTCATATGGTAAATAATAAACTGTATAGGCAGTTGATTGGTTGTTTGTTTTATCTTACACATACTCGACCTGAATTATATTATGTAGTTAGTTTGGCTTCAATATACTTGGATCCACCTCATGAGATCCATTGGAGAGAATCCAAGAGGATCCTAAACTTTGTTCAGGGAACAAGGACCCATGGGACTTTCTACAAAGAAAAATATGACTTAGAGCTAGTTGGATTTACTGTTAGTGATTGGGTAGGAGACAACACATATCAAAAGTCTATCTTAGGATATGTGTTCATGCTTGCAGAAGGACCAATCAACTGGTCAATTAAGAAGTAGAGTTCCATATAAGCACTCTCATCTACAAAGGTAGAGTATCGAGGTGTTGTAAATGCAACTACTCAATGTTTATGGTTGCAGGGGATACTTGGAGAATGTGGTTTTGAATCAGAGTTTTCAACAGTCATCTATTGTGAAAATCATAGAACCATTCAAATCTCCACTGATCCATTTCAAAGGAATAGAAGCAAGCACATTGAGATCCATATGCACTATATCGGGGTGCTTGTGCATGATGGTACCATTGCTCTAGTCTATTGGGCATATTCAGAACAAGTAGCAGATACTTCACCAAAGTATTATGCGAGAAGACCTTCAGTAATATCAAATCATTGCTGGGGATTTCTAATCATGTGGTGAATAATGATTGATAACAAGATTTCCAAAATTTTGTTTTTTGTCCATGTTTAAGGGAGGATTTTCCCACTAGGTTTTTGCCTCTTTCCTTGGTTGTATGGACACGCAATATGTAAAAGGGCGACTAATCCTGTTTCTAGGACCTATAACTTTCTGATATTTACTCATAAATTCAGGATTAAGGGGGGGTGTTAGAATAATCAACCCATCGTTACCCATATTTGACATTAATTAAATAATTTTTGTCTTATTCCTAGATTCCTAGATTCCCTATCTATGCTAGTTGAATTCCACATGTTCCTAGAAGTAAATTCTTACTAAACTAGGTCATGGAGCGCTTTGGAATCATCCTAGAAACATATTTAGAAATTTGTTGAGGCCTGGAAAATCACAGGAAACAACAGCAAAGGATTCTCCCCAGTCAACGTTCCCAACTAGCCCGTGACTGTTTGGTATGGGGAATCCATCTGGTTTGTAGTCCAGCTACCGTAGGTCAAGTAACAAAAATAAAGGGTTTTACCGGTTGTGGCCCAGTCTACCGTGTATATTTGTGTATTTATTAACTTTAATTATGATATGCAAGTGCCTATATAACATGTGGATTGATAAATAATACTAGGAGTGGTCACAATGTGATGCGCAGGTTCTTACCTCTCGTCTTAAACTCACTCGCATCTAAATCACACACACAACAGAAAAAAAGACTAACTAAGATGTCCCTAGGGACCAATATTATCAATTAATGAGTAATGTATTACTGCTCATATGTTAAGATAAATCATAGATATCTTTTCTTAGAATCAAAACACATAAACATGAATAGAGATATGCACACCAAGATAGCTCGTTGTTTGTTAAAACATTCATTAATCATAGTGGAAATTATCATAAAATAAACCAGAGAACATTCATACAAGACCATAGGTTCAGAAAGTTAGAACGATCTCACAATTAATGAAACACAGCTGAAAACGAAATAGTTCCCCTTAAACATTGTTCATTTCACCACATTTGAACATTCCACACAGCACTTTCTCCAACAGGAAAAATTATAATTTTAGTATTGCAAAATGAAATAGTTCCTCTTACAACAAGTTTTTCACAAGTCTCACTAGGAAAAATCCCCCCACTTCCCCTCTTCTAACTTTTGTATATTTATACAAGAACCAGCTCAAAACCTTTGGGTTGCCCCCCAACCATTTTAATCTCATAGTTTTGTCGTTTTGCAAATGCTCATGATTCAACGTTACGTTTCAGATAAAGACTTTTATAAAAATGGGAATGGCTTGGTAACTAACGAACTGCCCAAGACTGATCCTTTCCTCTTTAATGATTACGCTCTACCATTCCTCGGTCCCTCTTCAAACCTTTATTATTTTCTTTTCCTCGAGCAACAACTCTGCTACTTTATGCTTTAGCATGCTTTGTCCTCCAACTGCATCTTCTTCCCCACAGTAATCTTCAAATGGATCTGAGAAAATTTCCTATGTCTTCCTGTGATCAAACGAAAACTCATCATTTATCCAGACTATTTTCAATAAACATAAACCATAATACCAATAAAATGAGTGTTGAAAGAAAAGAAAAACCAGGGCTGTGTTTTCTTGTGAAAATATGAATTTGATAAAAACAAAGCACAGCCATCATAATCTCATAACAACGGTAGGAAAACGAGCAAGAAAAAAAAAATCCCTATCAGCGAATCGGAACACTTGACATCGGTCGGTTAGTTCACTAGAACGCTGCAACAGTGGGTGACCCATAGTCTAGGCGTTCCGTAGCACAAACCAAAATTCGACGTGATAAAATGTTGGAGGTCAGATCTACTAAAGCATCGGATGTTTAGTGCGCTACATAGCAGCAATGGTGGAAGTAGCTCATAAGAACCTTTCTCTAATACTCGCTTGACTACATAAGGCCCATGCCACAAGGGTTTAAAATTTCCTGCCCCTAACGGCTCACTAGCTTGGTCATACAAGGGGACCAAGTCACCTTCACTAAACTTCCCAAGACGGATATACTTATTGTACTGGGATTTAATGTGACACTTTTTTACCTCAAGAACCACCAAGGAATCTTGACGTTGCTCATCAAGTTGCTTTAAGAGGACCAAACACTCTTCTAATGTAGAATTCTTTGGAAAAAGTTCCACAACTAGATTGAAAAAAGGGATTTCGCATTCAATAGGTAAAATCAACTCAGCCCCATGCAACAACTGATATGGGGAAAAACTGGTGGTAGTATTAACCACAATTCGATAGGCCCACAAAGCAGGATATAACATGATATGCCAATTGGCCTTGCTTTGTATGATGGCTCTTTGGAGAATGGACTTAAGGGACTTATTCACATATTCAACTTGCCAATTTGCTTAGGGATAATAAGAAGAGGAATTCTCTTGCGTATACCCTAACTTCGAAGATAACTCAACCATTATCTTATTTTGAAAGTGCCTTCCATGGTTAGTGAAAATCTCTCTCAGGATACCAAACCAGGTGATAATCTGGTTGAATATGAAATGCACGGATGTCTCACCGTCATCTTTGATAGTGGGCATAGCCTCTACCCATTTTGTGAAATAATAAACAACCACTATGATATGATGATGCCCCCCAGCTAAAGCTACGTTTCAATCCATAAAATCAACGCCCCACTTGGTGAAGGGACCAACGGTGATAATTGGATGTAACGGGGCAGGATGTGAGCACATGTTCTGTGTGAACATTTGGAAAGGGTGGCACTGTTTGATCTCATTAATGCAATCCTTGAAGATCGATGACCAAACATAACCTACTCTCAAAATATTTTGAGATGTATAAAGCCCATATAAATTATCACCACATGCCCCTTTGTGGGAATCATTCAGCAAAGACTCAGCCTCCTCATGGTTTAAACATCAATGTAAAATGGAATGAACCCTGTGGAGATACAAAGTGCCACCGAAAATAAGGTAATTCTTATATAAATGATGTAACCATTGACACTCATCTCATGATAGGTGTCAAGGAACCTTCAAAGTTTGCAAATAGACAATAATATCCCTGTACCATGGGTCCATAGTCGAAATGAGAAAAAATTGCTCATCAACGAGAGAGTCTTCATGAATCTCCCCTTCATCCAAACTAGGAAAGTATGATATGAGCTCCGCAAAAATTAATGATTTATTCAAATTTTTCAAAACAATCTCGTGATTGAATTATTACAAAATCAAAATCCATTTATTGTATTTCCCCCTATCATTCATCTAGTGAGGACAAATTGAAATGGATTAATGTGAGACATAACAAAATTTTGGTGAAAAAGTATGTAATGCCTCAAATGTTGGACCGCATGGATGATAGCTAGGGATAGCTTCTCAACATGAGTATAACGAAGCTTCGCATCAATGAGGTTTTGGCTAAGATAATATATGAAATTCTCATGGATCTCCTTATGCTCTTGAACCAAGACCATACCAATCATCTCTTGAAATGCGACCACATATATAGAAAAATCACGACTATACTCGGGTGGACTAAGCATGAGGGGCGATGCCAAGGATTTTTTTACAGCATCGAAAGAATCCTGGTATCACTCATCCCAGATAAAAGGCATGCCTTTCTTCAATAAGCACATGAAACCCTTAGTCAAATGCACAAAATTGATAACAAAAATTTACAAGAACTTCGTTGTCCATTGCAAACTATGAAGATGTCTAATATTACACGAGGGAGACAATTAAAGTATTGCCTCAACCTTTAAAGGGGTTGACCGTAATAACGTCCTTGGAAACGATAAACCCTATTAAGCGATCTAATCTCACACAAAAGATGCACTTATGAGGATTTAACCAGATTTGATATCGATGACATCTTTCAAAAACCAAGCGTAGATGGTCAGGATGATCTAATATCAACTGAGAGTGAACAACCAAATCATCAACATACACTTCAATAAATCACTTAAGTTTGTGAAAAGCGAAGGTCATAGCCCGTTGAAAAGTAGCTTTGTCGTTTTTAAGGTCAAAAGGCATTTTCCAATATGTAAACATACCCCAAGGACAAATGAAATCAGTTTTATGTTGATCCTTAGGTTTGATCTAGATCTGATTATATTCTGAAAATCCATCCATAAAATAGAACACCTCGCTTCCCACACACTCATCCAAAATATGATCAATAAATGGTATGGGGAATTTATCCTTAGGACAAGCTCGGTTCAGGTCTCTAAAATCGATGTATACACAGATATTTCCCTATTTCTTGTCAACTAGAATGGGATTGGACACCCACTCGGCCAAGGGAACAGGATAGATGAAGCCAACCTTAAGAAAATTCTCTATCTATGCCTTTATAGCGGGTTCTTTTCTAGAATTCATCGCACGCAAACGTTGTTGAACAGGTCTAGCATATGGATAGGTTTTAATCTCATGTTCAACAATGTGAAGTTCAATTCCAGACATTTCCTCATATGACCAAGAAAAAACATCTCGAAATTCTTTAAAGAGTTTGGTGTACGCTTCAATCTCATCCAGGGAACAATCCACCCCAATGTACATATTCTCAATCTTGTCAAGAGTTTGATAAATGTTGATAGATATGGTTGGTGGAAAATTTTCCATGTTCCCTTTGGAAAACTTAGTAGGACACCTAATGGGACCACGTTCCTACCAAATTTCTCGCTAAGGATCGCCCTATAGTCATCACTCTCCATACGTTCAAGATCAAGTAGAAATTAAGATCTATGATGTAACTCTCCCCAAGGTTGTTCTATACCATACATAGCTTCGAGAATAGCTTCATCTATTGGAAAAATGTCATTGAAGCAGTCATGTGAGTGAGATGAAGCAACTTCCTAAGAAGGGATTACATAAGGGTCCTCCTCCTCCATCCACGAAGAGTAAGGACTAGAATCTACAATGAAACCAATAATATCTTCTAGATAATGGCATTTTTGTCTCGACAGCTCTATCGCGCTCATCCG
Organism: Pseudotsuga menziesii; assembly: GCA_001517045.1. Classification (NCBI taxonomy): domain Eukaryota; kingdom Viridiplantae; phylum Streptophyta; class Pinopsida; order Pinales; family Pinaceae; genus Pseudotsuga; species Pseudotsuga menziesii. The sequence continues at coordinate 232,620 of LPNX010649007.1, forward strand.
AAGTGCTCAGAGAAGGGAGAGTCCAAGGATCTTCCAAATGTCAAATGTGAAATGGAATTGAACTTAACAATGATGAATATCTACCAATACTAGAACCTATGGTAAGAATTGGTGCAAGACAATTGAAATTTCACATCAATGACAGATACATTCCCACCCCAACATTATCAGTTGTCAACTGAGAATTATTAATGACCAGGATAGTAGCTCTCGACGATGCTTTCCTACCGAAATTATCAAAGTATTTCTGATTGATCGTAACAATCCTCCCTTCGAAAAGAAAACAAATCACTTGGAAGAGGGATCATGCGACTGCTTTCATAATATAAATCTAGTTATGACCCAATAAAATATTATAATTGAGGGGCACATCAACCACCTCAACCTCAATCATCATGGTCTTCCCTCCCAATTATATGTCAAGAGAAGGAAGTGTACCATGCGGACAAAAATATCTCCCACAAAATCATTCAACATGGTTCCATATTTTGACAACATAGGAGAGCCTAAGCCCTTCTAATAGGCTAAATACATCATGAAATATGAAACACCTTCATCAATAACCGTGCACTTTATGGTGTTGTTAATACACTCTACGCGCACTAAAAGAGACACATAGTAAGGAAAGCAATGTTGGACATCATGAGTTTCAAATTTAATCACTTAGGAAGGGTTTGAATCAACCACCTCAAGGGCGAACAATAAGGATTTCCTCTGCGAAGGGAAAGCCTGAAGAAATTTTAAAGAGGACATCGTATAAGGAGTATGGACCAAATCCTCAACAATGGAATAATTCTAGGTGGCTCGGGAATTAGGATTGTTCCCTGAACACTTTAAGTCTCCATTAGGAATGCGAGATGGAGCTTCAGGCTTGTCGCTAGGTTTATCAATAAGCAAGGGGGTCTCATGTAGAGAAGGTTCTTTCCCAAGGTAGGGTTGCGACGAACCATAATATTTATCTTGCATCACAACATTCTTGGAAGACATCATGTTGATGCAGCCATGGCCACTTATGGTGTTTGACAAGTTTTGACTCCCAGCAGAAGAAATTCCAGAGTCCATGGTCCTAGAATTCATATTTTTATTTTGTGGTAAAAGACCCATCAAGGCATCTTCCATATGAGGCATCTTCCATACAAGGGAGCGAGTGAGTGAGGTGATTTGCACCACAAATCTTGCAAGGGGAATTGACCTTATGTTTAGACTTCTTGTCCCCTCCAGTATTACTATCGTTCTTGTCATATTTAGAATTTTCATTCCTATTCCCACCTTTATGATTGTTTCTTTCTTTCTTCTCATTCCTTCCAGGATTTTGGTTTCCCTTTTTCTTCGATGATTGCACATAATGTACATGTTCCTTTTGAGTAGGATGAGACAAAGCCATAGCTTGTCTCGACATAGGCTGGTTAATAGAAAAACTTTTCATTTGATTTGTAACCGAGTTTGCAGGATTAGCACTTGAGGAGCCAACAATGCCATCGACATGTGGCCCAGATTTGAACTTAGGATCAAAATTGGACCGTGGTGCATTTGGAATAATCTCATATAAAAGCCCAGATTGATAATAAATCAAATTAAGTTTCTCAAATTGAAATATATCTTGTTCCTTTTTTAGTACTCCGAATGTAGAAACATCCTTCTCTATATATGGCAATATCGATTTGAGGAACCACTCCAAAAGCAACTCCAGTGGAATGTGAGCCTTAATAAACCTCTTTTGTCTATGCCACTCTTGACTATGATCAGAGATATGGGTGTATTTATATTTCTGAAATGTCAACAAGACCTCAATACTGACATTGTAATGCATAGGTAGCTGAAAGTGATTAAGAAGGTCATGGCTAAGTCATTGAAGATCTGATATGTTACCCAAGGAAACTCTTTATAACACTTTGTGTTAAATTTCCATATGCTTAGCTGAGACATTAGTATTTTATTTCATTTTCATAACAGAAGCATATAAACAAGATCACTGAAAGATAGACAAGCACAACCATACAAAAGGAACACAAAGATTTATCCTGGGAAAACCCTAAAGGGAAAACCCCAGTAAAATCTTCCTCAATATAGATGCCCCAAAAAGATAAAAGATAAAACCAGCAAGGAGATCAAAGCCTGATCCTCCTCCTTCTCCAGCTACTTCTCTTCTCCACTAATGGGCTACAAAAGTGACAGTGTGTGTGTCTCAAATGAGGAGCACTACACCTCTATTTATATTCATCTGTTTACTTAAGTTAACTCATTTGACATGTAGGCTCAAGTTACACATGTAGGCTCAAGTAACCACACTAGGGTGCTAATGACCCACCTTTACAATTAGAGGGGACTACCTCATGACTCTTATTAGTTCTTCCGATTAGGAGCATCAGGGTACAATGTAATACAAGTGGTTCTCCCGGTAGTACCATCAGGGGCCACAAAAAGATACATATAGAATATTCTTCGAAGTTACAATATTTCAACACTCCCCCTTAACGAGAAGGGTATTCTACAGCAACATCAACAACAACAAGAGTAGAGATAGGGGACATCATCAACATCAACAGGGTAACACATCTATAAATCATTGGAAGCTTTTCAACATCATGTAGTCTTCATCTTCAATCTTCAGTCTTCATCATTAGCAACATCTTCAGTCTTTGATCCGCAACATCTTCAGCATTTTGATCTTTCAATTAACAATGACATCTTCAGCACTTGGACCTTTCGATCAGCAACAACATCTTCAGCATTTTGACCTTTCAATCAGCAACATCTTCAGCACTTTGAATTTTCAATCAGCAAGAACATCTTCAGCACCTTGACCTTTCGATCAGCAGCAACATCTTCAGTACTTTGACCTCTCGATCAGCAATATCATCATCAACACATTGCCCTTTCAATCAGCAGCAACATCATCATCATCATCATATTCTGATATGTCGATCATAATCATCATCACATTCTGATCTTTCGATCAGAAACATCATCATCATACTCTAATCTTTCGATCAGAAACATCATCAACATAGAAACATCATCATCATAATTTGATCTTTCGATCAGAAACATCAACAACATACTCTGATCATTCGATTAGAAACATCATCATCATACTCTTATCTTTCGATTAGAAACATCATAATCATAGTGCGTCATTATCATACTCTGATCTTTTAGATTAGTACGTCATCATCATCATACTCTGATCTTTCAATCAGTATGTCATCATCATCATACTCTGATATTTCGATCAGTATGACATCATCATCATCAGCAAAAACCTGCAATCCACAACTCAAAGACAAAAAGTCTTTGGATTACTTTTGGACTTAAATTCCAGGGATGATACAATCCCACCACATTATCGACAACTAAAGTTACCGGATTGATTACGGGAGAATCAGTCCCTATCACTTTAGGACCAAGTCCAAGGACGATGCAATCCTACCACATTCTCAAGGACCGAAGCCACCAGATTGATTACGGGAGAATCATTCCCTATCACTTTAGGACTATGTCCAAGGATGATGCAATCCTACCACATTCTCGAGGACC
>LPNX010649007.1:236372-262578 GCA_001517045.1 Pseudotsuga menziesii
TGATGTCCAAGGATGATGCAATCCTACCACATTCTCAAGGACCGAGGTCACCAGATCTATTATGGACAGATATCCCAGGATGATACAATCCCTCTTCATTCTCGAAGACCAAGGTCTCCAGATCACTTTAGGGAAAGTGCCCAGGGATGATACAATCCCACCACATTCTCGAGGACCAAGGTCACTGGATCTATTATGGACAGATGTCTCAGGATGATACAATCCCTCTTCATTCTCGAACACTGAGGTCTCCAGATCACTTTATGGCAAGTGCCTAGGGATGATACAATCCCATCGCAACATAACTACTCCCCATTTTGGGTAAGATCTTTTCGAACCGCACCAAGCTTTTCTTGAAAGTGTTCGAACTCTACTTGAGGTAGAGGCTTCGTCATTACATCATCATCCAAACCATCATCATCTACATCTTCAGTATGTGAATACTAAACTATCACCATCTGTATCTCCAGTATGTGAATACTGAAAGCATCATCATCTATATCTTTAGTATAGAAATACTGAATCACCATCATCTGTATCTACAGTATGTAAATACTAAAATATCATCTATATCTTCAGTATGGGAATACTGAAATCATCATCATCTATATCTTCAGTATGGGAATACTGAAATCATCATCATCTATATCTTCAGTATGGGAATACTGAAACATCATCATCTCTATATTTAGTATAGAAATACTGAATCACCATCATTTGCATCTACAGTATCATCATCTGCATCTTATCTTGTATGTAGAAATACCGGATTTCTACGTGTTACGTCGGAACACAAGGTTCTTTGTCATCACAACTATGTTTATCATATAGAATCATTGTAGTGTCCATATTCAGGTCAAAGAGACCTGATATCAACTTCTGAAGCCATATGGCTTCACAACTTAGTAGAGCAATCTGCTATGTATTATGCTTCAACCGTGCTAAGAGAAACACTGGACTATTTCCTGCTAAACCATGAACTCATAGCAGACCTCAAACAAAAGCATCTACCTGATGTGTTTTTCCTGTCCGAGATAATTCCATCCCAATCTACATCTGTGTAGCCATACAATCTATACTCATGGCTACCATCATAGTATAGACCAAAGTCTATAGTCCCTTTTAGATATCTCATCACATGTTTTGCAGCTACTAGGTGAACCTGTCTTGGTTGAACAAGATATTGAATTAAGGTGTTCACAACAAAACAAATGCCTGGTCTGGTATTTGTTAAGTAGATCAATGACTCAATGATTTTTCTATAGTGATTCAAATCCACTAACTCTAATGAGTCATCAGCTAACAGCTTCAAGTTGGAGTCCATGGGTGTGGCCATGACTTTGCATTCCAACATATTGAATCTCTTCAATATCTCTACCACATACTTTCCCTGGTTAAGAAAGATTCCTTCTGAACTTTGCCATACTTATAGACCTAGGAAATAATGCATTAACACAAGGTCTTTCATCTCAAATTCTTCTGCCAGTTTCTTCTTCCTTTCCATGATCCGTTTCTCATTCCCTATCAAGAATAATTCATCCACATATAGTAATAGAATGATAGGTACATCTTATACGTGACCTTGTAGGAAATGTTAGGATCAACTTTACTGTTGGAAAAGCCCATGCTCATCAGGAAACTATATATTCTTCCATACCAAGCTCTGGGATCTTGCTTCAGGCCATAGAGGGCCTTCTTCAACTTGCATACTTGATTCCATCTATCTTCAACTTCAAATCCTCATGACTATTCGATGTAAAAATCTTCCTCAATCATACCACTAAGGAAGGCTTGTGTTTACTTCATCATGGAAGAAACTACCATGATAGTTTTGAAGGAAGTGTACCTTGCTTCCTGGAGTAAGTGTCTCTTTAGAATTAATTCCCTCTTTCTGATAGAAACCTCTAGCCACAACTCTTACCTTACTTCTATCAGCAACATATCTTATCTTGCAAATCCATTTGGAAGATACCACATTCTTGCTTTCTTGTTTGAGTACTATATCCCAAACATCATTCTAGTATCATAACATATTCTATGTGTTTGTCTTCTCAGGTAATCAACATATCCTAGTCTTCCACATTCAACCTTCAAGGTTGGAACCCACTTTACTCTTGGTAAAGTCTCGATCCATCACAAAGCTATCCATCATGTCGTACCATGTCGAACTCAGATATAATTTTCTGTAGTCACTCCCCCTGAAGTGTAGTATCATCTTCCCTCTTCATTTTGTACAGGTGGTTCTATGCTTAATATATACTGGTCAATAGAGTATGTCATGTTATAGTCTATTCTTTCTGGGGAGAATCATGAACCTTTCTTTGTACACTTGTTCCATCATATTGTATAAATCATTCCCCATGATCAACTATTATTCTTTGATCATAGCTTCTTTCATAGCATTCTTTTCTTCATCTTGAGTTATCTCTTGTACCCATGGTGGTCTTCATCCTTCAAGGTGGATCTACTACTCTCTGAAGCTCTTTCTTCCGTCATGGTGTCTCTGACCCTGGGAGCTTCAGATTCATGTTTATTGGAGTGAATCTTGAATTGTCTTCACTTGTTCTTTGGAACAAGTCTCATCCTTCTTTTCTTGTAGGAGGTTGTACATGACCTTTCCTACAATTAAAATGCACCAGTTGCATGGTTAGAACTATTTCATAAAACATATGCATAACGACAAATTCTTATGCATCATGCAACTGTTTAGTCAATACAACATTCATCCATATCTCACATAAAATTTCTAGATGCCTTCCATCTCCACCATGACATTATTGAGATTGTGCACTAATCCAATATGTCAGCAAAGAGGTTTGATAAGTAGCAATGGAGATTTGTATAGCACCATGAGCTACTTACCCATCACATGAATATTAGTAGTATACAGTCATTAATGCAAACAATCTATCACGCATAACACATCAACTGAATATAATCAAATGCATAACAAAACAATATCATTAAATGACAATTGAATACTTATCTTTTGTTTGTTTCATGGGTAGACTCCTTCTTGATCATTCTGCTTCATCTTCTTCTTCATTCATGAAATTATCATTTCTTATCCAGATGATAAGATGGATAAGAGGTTCTTTAAGAATTGAGTTCTTCATATTCCTCATTGCTTGAGGGATCTTCTTTGAATGGTGAGAGCTTGATCTTCAATTGCTTCCATCTTTCTTCTTCTCTTCTTATGAGATGAGCTTCTTCTTCTTCCCAAAGTCTGTCTAAAGTAATTACTTCCTTCTGGCACACATTCTTTGCATGAATGAATCCCATGATCCTGGGAGGCCATTCAAGGTGGCTATCACCACTTCTACATTCTCCACTTCTTCTTCTACCGCTTCAAGTTGTTCTGCATTCTGGATCTTCACATTCTTCAACTATTTTCTCAAATCCATCTTCTAATTTAAGTTCTTATCTTCAAATAGCTTGGTCAAGGAATCAAACATATTTAGTGTATTTGGGGAGACACTTGTGGTACAAGTTGATTCATGACTGAATTAGCAATTATCTTCTTGGCCTTGACCAAGTTCTTCTTGTGTAAGGCTTCTAGCCTCATCTCCCTCTAGAACTGGAACCTCTATACTCATGTAGGTGTCCAAACAATTTTCTTCAGAGAGATCATATACTTCTAGGCTTGGAATTTGTCAACTTCACCAAGCTTATCATCAAGCTGATGTTATAGATCACTTTGAAATGAGAACCTCAAATGAAAATAGCAAAGGATTAGATCTTACCGATTTGAAGTGTCCATCTTGGTTCTGAAGCTCGCTGATCTAGGGTTTGTCACAGAAACCCTAATTTTTAAAAATTGGAATATTTTAGATCTGATTGGATAGACAGATATATCTCTTCAAATGGAGCTGTCCAATGTACTCCTTTTCTGAAAACAGTGGAGGGAAGCTCCCGGAACAGGAAGCCCTAGATTTCCAATTTCTTCAGCAGAAATTCCTGTTACTGTTTCTATGATATCTCCGAAATTACTGGTCCTCTATGTCTGAAATTTTGCACAGAGGTAACCTAGCATGTTCCTGATCCAACACCATAGGTTTCATTAGAATTGGTGTTACCATTTGGGATTTTTGATCCTTTTCCCAAGGTGACTTGTTACAGGACTGTTCAGAACAGAGAAGTTGTACGGCATGCCATGTGTCACTGGTTCATCTTCTAAGTCTTATATTTGGAACACTAAAATTAAATTCCGTTCGCTTTCCATGACATCTTTAGGAATTCCATTTGGAACTTTGTAGCCCAAGATATTGCAGTTCTCCCCAGGTGTCCTGTTTAGGGATGAAATTTGGAAACAGTGTACATCTGGATTTTATATTCAGCCCCTGCAATTTTCAGTCCCTGATCCTTCTTCAATCTCGGGATATAGCGAATGTACCAAAACTTAGCCGTTTTAGTACTTAGGGTTTTTCCTAGCTAGGGGTCAAACTAGGGTTTGACTTTCCCAGAGTTTCACCCAACCAAATTTCTTGATCCAGGTCTCTAAAATTTAGTTTTGATGAGGAGAACAATCCTATGCTGGTCTCACTCAAAAATTCATCTTCTGTAGAAATCCCTAATTTCTGCATCAAAAACTGAAAATGTTCGGAATCGAATTCTGCTTCAACAAAAAGATGCGCCCTTCAATGGAGAGTCAGCCTAGCATACTTTTGCTGATGTATTGTGGAGAGAGACCCAAAAAGTAATAAGCCCTAGATTCTATAGCTGCACAATGTCTTCTTCTTAGGTTAGCTCTGATACCATGTTAAATTTCTATATGCTTAGCTAAGACATTAGTATTTCATTTCATTTTCATAACCAAAGCGTATAAACAAGATCACTGAAAGATAGACAAGCAAAACCATACAAAAGGAACACAAAGATTTATCCTGGGAAAAACCTAAAGGGAAAAACCCAGCAAAATCTTCATCAATATAGATGCCCCAAAAAGATAAAAGATAAAACCAGCAAGGAGATCAAAGCCTGATCCTCCTCCTTCTCCAGCTACTTCTCTTCTCCACTAATGCGCTACACAAGTGAGAGTGTGTGTGTCTCAAATGAGGAGAACTACACCTCTATTTATATTCATCCGTTTACTTAAGTTAACTCATTTGACATGTAGGCTCGAGTTACACATGTAGGCTCAAGTAACCACACTGGGGTGCTAATGACCCACCTTTACAATTAGAGGGGACTACCTCATGACTCTTATTAGTTATTTCGATTAGGAGCATCGAGGTACAATGTAATACAATTGGTTCTCTCGGTAGGACCATCGGGGGCCACAAAAAGATACATATAGAATATTATTCGAAGTTACAATATTTCAACACTTTGCTGCAAGACCCGTGAGGGTGCGTTGAAATAGTAGTAAACAAATGGAATCATGATTTAGTGAATTTGAAGAGCACCATAGGTAGAAAGTCATAAAATTCTCACCAGGGTCCTCACCATTCTTACCTTTGAATTTTGGAATGTCCGAAGGAATCTTGGTGGGAGCAACCGGCCATGTCGGATCATGAGATACTAGATCATTGGTCAATCTCTATAAGTCAGGAAAATTTAATGTCTCTAGGAAAGGGAGACTAGGTTGTTCCATTTGGTTCCATGCTCCCTGATAAAGTTGGTTCATGTAGGGCTAATTGTTGTAAACACCATGGCCTTGGCCAGTAGGATAATAGCCTCCTCCCATCTGACCCATAAAAGGGTGCATAAGAATATTGTAATTTAGAATACCTTGAGTCCGGGGTGCTAGAAATCCATAGTTGTAGGAATGGTAAGAATATTGATTCTCTGACCCATAAGGTGGTACATAAGGTGGTATATAAGGTGGTACATACCATGCTGACACATAAGGAGTAAGATATCCTTGTGACACTACAGTGTGAGAAGACGAGGGAACAACATGGCTAGTGGTATTACTTCTACCCGAAGGACCATGCGAGTTAGGGGGAGGATGCATCGTTAGAAACACATTTGAAGGAATCGGTCCTAAATACGATGGAGAATGGGATGGGATATAACTTGTGTTCCTGATGTTCACATGTATAAAGTCACTTCTACGAATGGGGACACCAATATTAGGTGTAGGTTGTGTGTGTGAGGATCCTCCCACTACAGGGGTGGAAGGTGAAATATGAATACTACCAAACCCATCTACCTAGAAATGGATGGAAGTGCCCCCAGGAATACCACCAGGGTCAACACTAGATTCGACATTGGTTGATAGACCGGTCTCAGGAAGTTCTAGCATGCCATGCTTAAATGGGCCAGTGTTAGAGGGTATTGAATGAATCTCGCCGCTTGAAATATGTGAAAAATATAAGCGGTCTATGTTTATATATTATGGAAGCTGTGATAGTACATTATGTGATGTCCCAACCTCAAAGTGATCAGGTTCTTTCGAAGTCCCATATAAAATCTTGCATAAGGTATCCTTCCCAGAGGGTCGAGAAGAGGGATGCTCCAGGATCTCATATGTATGACTCATACTGATATCGGTGTGTGAATCAAAGTGAGTATCAGTCCACCTGGGATGTCTAGTTCTCTTCCATGAAGGAGAAGGAGACGTAGAAGGCGAAAGACCTGCTAAACATCGAGAACAATGGAATTTTTCTCCTAGATCCATGATGACTTAGCAAAAATAAAGAGACTCAAACTAATTACAAACCCTAAATCAATCTAGTGTACACAGAACACACTCCTAGGAAAATATAGAGCCAAAATGCAAGAAAACTAAGGGGATGATATGTGATCTCTCGAATGCATATGGTATGTATTTCCTAGGAGAGGCTTGAGACTCCCATACACTACAAGTGGAGGGGTGTAACCAATTACAGTGGCCCTAAACTTCAACACATAAAGAGAATCTATTTTCTGACCCCTACCTGGCCAAGACACTCACAAAATAACCTCTGCAAGTACCCCCTACGATACCTAGGTAAGGAAACTAAGGTCACCCCAATATAACCAATGCTCAGGGAGACAGTCATAGGAGGGAACTATTGTGTGAGTAGGGTAGCAAAGCCCGAAGCTCAAAAACACGAATAGGTACCTTGCAATCCCCCATAAATGAATAAAATCCTGGAAATATCGTTGGCACTCATAGAAAGTGGCCAGGGGATATCCCAACCACAATCATGTACAATTCCTTGTGCTTAACTCCTATGTAATAAGAGCCTCTTGAGAATACTAATTATACCAAGGATTTCACTCTCTCACCTGGATAGACACCTACTTGTTTCATTTAGTAGTATTGGAGAATTAACTCACAATGAACTATTCCAAGGCTCTAAATCCTAATCTTGTTGATGTACCCTATGAAATAAAAATCTGTAATTCATTTTAAATTAAGCGTTGATTTTAGTGGTTGTGATTACTCAAAGGGAAATGACCGTACAACCAATGATGTTATGACTCAACAGTGAAATTAAATGTGCACACCTAACAAACAATGCCAAGTGCAATTTTGTGAAAATCAGAAAATGGGGTATGCCACTACATGAGATGCATATTGTTTCCTTAAATTATAATGCAACCATTCCTATATGAAATCCTAACTATAAATTCAGTAAGAAAACCTAATGCTAGTACCATGCAAGTGCAAAGTGCAAAAAATGCATAAATATGCCAAAAATAAAATATTTTTGTATTTTCAAAATAAATGAGATGTAAAAGCAACAAAAGACTCTACAATTCTCAAACCCTGCAGCAACTCACATGAAACATCTAAGCAAGGAACCAAGAGAAATAAATATAATGCACTAATCCCCCCAAAAAGTGGAAAAAGATGAAAAGAACAACATCTAATTAAAAAGAAAATAAAAAATGTCTCTGGTCAGAAACAGAGGAAGTATACATACACCAACAGTATCCAGGAAGTCTCATCAGCATTCAAAATTCACCCATAAACTCTCAATCATCCAAATCAAACTCAAAATAGAGGCATACACAACTATTCGCAAAAAACCTGTGTATATACACAGTTATTTAGGATAAACCTGTGTGTATACACAATTGAGAAGAAAAAACTCCCGCACAGAAAGAAAGAAGGGGAAAAATGATAAGATAAGATAAAAATTACTTCAGCAAGACACTAAAGGGGAAACCTACTTCTGGACTTGACATAGAAACTCAGAGAACATAGATAAATTCAAGCACATTTTGCACCCAATCCCCAAAGAAAAAACAAGGAACCTCCCCTATGGAGTTTCCATTTCTGTTATGGAGAGAAAATTCCTATGGCTTGGGGTGTACCACAATAGACAAAATGACATCAGAAATCAATCCATTCCAATATGAAAGAGAAATAAAGACATCCAAAACTAAGGGATATGAATCATACCTTATTCCGGATGGTTTATGTAGATCCTCATTGAGATTTTCCAACACGCTTGCATTCACAATTCGCTCTCAACAAAAACAAACAAGACAAGCATGATATATTTCAAAGTGATAGCCTACTCTAGCATACATAAACCATCATGTATAAGAAAATAAATACATCCATGGATACAATATTCATATTTATGCACATGTATTGGACAGGAAATGAATATTTCTATTAGTAAAACATAGATACAATAGTGACAAACTCTGTCGGCACTTATTTGAACCGGATAAACCGAGTCCTCCACTTGGGCCTCCACCACTTCAATCCTCCATCTCAATGGCAAGATTACAAAGCAAAGGTAATCTTGGGAAGAGCAAAACTATGTGCCCCAAAGGGACAAAGGGATGCAGATTCAAGTATAGACAAGTGAGGCAACAATGAACTTTAGTTTCCTCGCTCTCAATATTATCCTCCTTCAATGTATCCAAGAGGATCAATATATAGCACTCCAAATAGGCAATGGAGGGTTGAGTCCGAGCGTTCTTAAGGAATATGGAAGGATAAGATTCAAGTTATTCAAGACTCTATGAGGAAAACTCCAAAAACTTTTGTCTTCATGCACATTTCCCAATGTACACGGGTTTTGGCTCAAAATATGCATGTACACGTGGATATTGCTTTAAAAGTTGCACATACACATAAACAAGTGTTTTTTGGGGACTTTATTGGGATATCAAAGTATAATATGAGAAAAGGGGGTCCAAGGAGTCTGCAGAGGGACATGGAAGGCCATAAAGATGTGATTCACCAAGTATGGTAAAATTAGCTATAACATCTACTAAATATAAATAGGATTTAATGCTTCCATTTAGTTGTAGATGAAGAAACAATTGTAGATCATAGTCTTTAATAGCTTATTTCCTGATTACTACAAGTTGGAGCTTGCAAAAAAAGACAAACATCTGTTCAAGTTGGTTCTTGAAGTTCATAAGTTGGTTCTTGTGCAGATTAAAGTATTTACAGTTCGGTGCCTATAATCAAAAGGTTGATGCTTAGTGTGTATTAGGTTGGCACTTGAATTAGTTGGTGCTCATAATTAGAGATTGTTCTCTCCCATTGATGTACACACACATGCACATAATTATCTTTCATAATTTTGTGCGCAACTGCATTTATTATTGTTTCAGTAGAAATGTTTTAAGTGGTGAAAATTTGTTAAGGTGAAATAATTTGAAATATACACTATATACTGATTCAACCCCACCCCCACCCCTCTCCTCTCAGTATATAAGATAAATCCAACAAGAAGATGCAACAACATTTAAATTATCTAAATAATAGGAAACCATAATATACGATGAAATCTATGTGCAACAAAGAAAACATTTTATCAGTTCTCATGTTCATGCTCAACTTCATCACTTCTCAAGTGGAAATCTCTTCAAATAAAAATATCTTGGTGACTTTATCTTTCCTGGATTTGAAGCCATCGATATTTATGTAGACACTAGCCAAATTGGAATCGAGCAGTTCACATGTTTGCATGGTCTCCTTTCCTGTTACTAAAAAATAGAAAATAAAAATAAAAATTTGAAAATTTATCCTTTAAGAAATATATATATCTGATTTGATATAGGTTGTTTCCTAAATATTTTAGTTACCTAAAGCATTTGGCACTATCTCACATTTGATTTTCCTTCTTGATGGTTGCAATAATGTTTGTTTTCATAAGGAGAAGGCTCTCTAGCGTTGTAACACATTTATTTTTCTGTGTTTATTATGCTAAGTCAAGAGCTAGTATCCACACATTAAATTTGAATACCACATCAGGCTTTATATGTCAAACATATAATTGGATTGTGGAACTAATGTATTTTAATCTCTTTTTTTTCTCTATAGTTGTTTCTAATACTAATATGATGATTCAAATGTACCTAAAATCCATGGTTAATGCAAGTGGATCTAGGATTCAATTAGATAGAGTTGAAATTTTATCTTCTGATTATACTTAATCCTCCATGACTTCCCAATCGGAAGTATATAATTTGGTACCCATTGTCACATTTTCTCCCTCTCAAGAAACCTTTCTACAATCCTCTTCTTTTCTCCCTTATACTTTGAAGTTATCGAGGATGATTAAAACATAAGATGTTAAGCTTACTAGAGGATGTACAAAGATATAGGATGTTTCCAATGATAATGGAGAACCCTCTAAACTTTCCATTTATTTGAGAGGTTTCAATATATCCCCCCTATAAATTTTTAGTGGATTAATGATTTGTACATTAGGGTTTATGTTTTATTTAGAGATTGGATAGAAGCTATCACTATTTATAAAAGTGAGTGTTTAGGATATTTCTTCTCATGGAAGTAAACATCAAATCTAGAGCAATATTGGATAGCTCGATTAAATTTACACTGTACTTTAGGCCGAGTGGAAGATACATGACATGGGATTTTAATAGTAATAGCCCTGGTATTTTCTATAGCCATCTAGCGATAAGGAATTATAATGGAATCCCTGGCTATGCCTTTTTTTGCACTTCATAGTATTTCATAGATCCACTAGACTTTTTCAATTATGTTTTTATTTTGATCTTGTAAAACTCAAGGATTGAATGTCGTTCTTATTAGGAAAAAACATGCTCATCGTATCTTCAGAGGTGTTTATACTTGAGAAGGGCCTCAAGTGCAAGATCAGGGGAAGATAATATGTCACCTCCTAAGATCCTCTCACTTTGGTTTGGTTCTTTCTGACACTACCAAGTGTACTAACGTGTCCTATAACCTACATGAGCAATGCAATGGTACCATGTTTAACAAGTAGGTGGAATTTACTATGTAGAAATATTAGTTCAATGGATGGACATAGAGAAGATTAATGTTGAATAGAGGTTAGGGATTCAAACATAGATGATGTATTATTTCAATATGATGATGTAGAATAATTATGATGTATCCCTAAAGTATGAATCTCATGAAACAAAAAAAAAACTTAACTTGAACCTGATTATTTCTGTCAATGAAACAATAATATCTTAGTGGTTATGATGAAAATCAGGGGACAATTTTCTTCACTATTTATATACCGTAGGACTTGTGATACTCGCTCAAATGTGATATAGTTTTATAAAATCAGAATGAATATCCTCGATATCTTCAAAACTATCATAGGAAACAAGAACAAGAGAGATGCAAACACATGATACAAGATTCAGGCACATAAAAAACAAGGAAAACATGTGAGGACTAATTGCTGAAGGATCAAGGCTCAAGATTTTATTCAATGTTTAGACTTGTTGTAATTACAACAATAGAAGTCTCAATCCTAGGGGTCTAGCCCCATTACAATGTACTAATCATCATAAAATAGAACTCTCATTCTCGTTCAATAGAGCACTCTTAGGATAAATTCATGGATATGAGGATGTGCATACTTCCCCAAAACAAGAGTTTTGTCAATGACTATGGTCTACATGTTAGGCTACAAATTTTCTCATAAGTGTTAATAATTAAATGCATGAGTATGTATGAGGATAAGTTGAAGTTTAGTGTCCTCATATGTGTTATCAGCTGAATGCATAATAGAAAATCATGGCCAACATAATATACCCTTTTTTATACTAATTCCTCATTGATACATACTCTAAATAGATGCTAAGAGGATCACCATTTTCTCATTGTTGACAACCCAAAAGCATGTATAAACCCAAATTACCCAAATTAGATGAGTTGCATGTGTGCACTCATGTTTCTCTGGCATTAGAGACAAGGAATAGGAAGATTCTCCTTGCAATAGAATTAACTAAAATAAAACAAATGGTGAAGATATTTACCCTTACGTGAATTAGATAACTATTGATTTACAAAAACATGGAAATCCTAGGAGTAGAAGGATTTGGTACCCTTCCTAAGCACTATGTCATTTTTTGTTATTTTTTCATCGAAAAACCATAGTAATCAATTTGATTAGAGACCATGTACCAAAAAAAAGTGTCTCAATATATTCCTCCAAAAAAACGTTTCTCAATATATTCCTCTATCAATCGCCATGCCTATACCTTTCTATTTTGGAGGTTACTTTTTTCATTTATATGTGTCTGGGAGCGTCCATTGTATTTATTTGGTAGAATATAAACTGCTAAAATGTTGACATAATGGTTAATGTATTCTATGTGGAGATGGCATATGGACTCTTCCTTCCTCGGTTTAGGTTGTTTCCTAAGTAATGTAGTTACCTAAAGTATTTGGAATGTATCACATTTGATTTTCCTTCTTGAGGTTTGTAGTAATGTCCGTTTCCAGAAGGAGAAGGCTCTCTAGCATTGTAACACATTTAATTTTCTATGTTTATTATGCTAAGCCAAGAGCTAATATCCACACATTAAATTTGACTACCATGTCGGGCTTTATATGTCAAACATAAATTGGATTGTGGAACTAATGTATTTTAATCTTTTATTTGTGCTCTATAGTTGTTTTTAATACTAATATGATGATTCAAATGTACCTAAAATCCATGTTTAGTGCAAGTGGATCTAGGATTCAATTAGATAGAGCTGAAAATTTATCTTCTGATTTTACTTAATCCCCCATTACTTCCCACTTGAAAGTTTGTAATTTGGCACCCATTGTCAGATTTTATTCCTCTCAAGAAACCATTCTCCAATCCTCTTCTTTTCTCCCTTATACTTTGCAGTTATCGAGGATGATTAAAGCATAGGATGTTAATCTTAGTAGAGGACCTACAAATATATAGGATGTTCCAATTATAATGGTGCACCCTCTAAACTTTCCATTTATTTGAGAGGTTTCAATATATTCCCCCCTATAACGTTTTAGTGGATTAATGATTTGTACATTAGGGTTTATGTTTTATTTAGAGATTGGATAGAAGCTATCACTATTTATAAAAGTGATTGTTTAGGATATTTCATTTCATGGAAGTAAACATCAAATCTAGAGCAATATTAGATAACTCAAGTACATTTACACTGCACTTTAGGATGAATGGAAGATACATGATGTGGGATTCTAATTGTAATAGCCCTGATCTTTTCCATAGCCATCCAACGATAAGGAATTAGAATGGAATCCCTAACTATGCTTTTTTTTGCACTTCATAATATTTCATAGATCCACTATACTTTTTCAATTAATTTTTTATTTTGAGCTTGTAAAACTCAAGGATTGAATGTCGTGCTTAATATGAAACAACATGGTCATCATATATTCAGAGCTGTTTATACTTGAGAAGGGCCTCAAGTGAAAGTTTAGGGGAAGACAATATGTCACCTCCTAAGCTCCTCTCACTTTCGCTTAGTTCTTGCCAACACTAGCAGGTGTACTAACATTTCCTATAACCTACATGAGCAATGCAACATGTTGGAATATATTAAACCCACTCACAACTTAGGATAAAATAATTAATCATTATTTGATTAATTATTCACCCACTAGCTTAATTAGTTGGCATCCACTTGCACCTTAAATTCAATACATGCCATCTATATCCTAGAAATGATTTATTTCCAATTCTGGGTTGATCTTAACTGCCTTTTGACCATCCAGAATTAGTATATAGGACTTTATAGTAGATTCTGCTTTATTCTGGTTTTTCTGCTTTTCCTGCTTTTCTATGGATAAGATAAAAGCTAGTCAACTAGGAAACTGGGAACTTTTGTTTCCAACCCATCCTCCATTAGTTCTTCTCCATTTTCTAGGATTATCATGTTTTTTCGATCTCCTTGACAAATCACTCATGCTTTTTCCAACTCATGAGGTCCTTGATAGATTTGGTAAGTGCTTTAGCCACCTATGGGGGTTTGCTATATTTTGGTAAGTCAACCTTTTGAGCTTTATGAGTTGTTTCCATACAA
This sequence comes from Pseudotsuga menziesii, assembly GCA_001517045.1. Lineage (NCBI taxonomy): Eukaryota > Viridiplantae > Streptophyta > Pinopsida > Pinales > Pinaceae > Pseudotsuga > Pseudotsuga menziesii. The sequence goes on from LPNX010649007.1 coordinate 250,578, forward strand.
TTTGATTTTCCTATGAGGGATGTACTATTTATGTACACTATTATTCATCATTATTCAATAGAAGGATACACACCAATATTCATCTCTTCATTCATGTGATTCAGTCTCTTTTCTTCTCTCTATTTTTCCTGTGTATGCTTGTGAGAATTCTTAGTAGAAAGATATATTTCTTGTGCTTCTCTTTAGCATAATTGCACATATAATTGATCTATTATTTCTACATGGTATCAGAGCAGCAAGGTTGATCAAGTTCTACAGATTTGAGGAGCACATCCAGTCTCCTATCCCTCTCTGAAGAGGAGCTTGTCTAGCTTACAAGATTTTCTCCTAGTGTTAACACCCAAAAATGGTTAACTACCTCATCTACCCCATTTCATGGCTCATTCGTCCATTTGCCTACCATATTTCCCTGAAAATCCCACTAAAAAGCCTCCAAAAGGCATAAAATGCCTCCAAAAGGCCCAAAAACCCCTTTTTCCTCCAAAAATAACCAAAATTCCTCTAAAAATAGCAAAAATCCCCAAAAGGGAAGAAAAGGAATAAAAATAATGAGGAAAAAGGAGGAAAACCCTAAAACGGCAAAAACCCTAAACAAGCTGCCCTAAACCACATGGTTTCCAAAAACCATGGGCAAGCACTCCACCACTAAAAAAACTATAAATAAGTGATGGAGACCCCTCATTTCACATCCCCAGTCATAGCACCCTTACTCTGCCAAAACATCTCGTGAAACCCTAGCTTACCATCAAGCTATTTTCACCATTGAGAACCCTTTTGGCCTATTTTCCACCATCGGAGAAGGAGAAGGAGCAGCTTGGAGCTCGAAGCCATCGACATCGGACCAGCGCAACGGACTCCACCAACCTCCTCATCAGAGGTAATCTTAATAAAAAAACACCATTATACATTTCTCTGTTGTTCTTATGTTATCTACTTTTATCGCTCTAGCTTAGTTTTTATTCCAGTTTCGTTTTATTTGCATTATTGAACTGCTACTAAGGATTCCAGATTCCTTAGTAGGTGCTCATCAGCACAAGCTAGGGTGAAAACCCTAGCTACACCTAGTTTGTTTTGCAGGTTGCAAAGATTTTATTCTTGAGCACATCAATTCAGCAATATGGATTATTCATCAGATATAATTCTTACTTCCTTCAAATACCACTAATGGAAATCCAAAATCTCCATTCTATTGTGCAGTAGAGGATTATACAAAGTTACACTAGCTTTGGAGAATGAGCCCAATGCTGTGATTAAGAAAGCTAAGTGGCATAATAGGTTGGATGAAGCCTATGGATTGCTTTGCCTCTCTATTTTTCCTGATATACTCTTTCATCTAGATGGTTTGACCACTCCAAACCAAGTATGGACTCAATTGGAGTCTCTCTTTGGAGTTCAAGATGAGCTAAGAGCACATCAATTGGAGATTGAGTTATTCTCACTAAGTCCAAGCAATTTTGAATCTCTTGAGGGTTTCTTCACCAAGTTCAAGTCACTTGTTCTAATACTCAAGCAATGTGGGATTGAGAAAGCAGATGATCAATTAATCCTTTCCATTCTTTCGAAATTGGGTCTTGATTACTCAGCTTTTGTGTCTACCTTTCTTGCAACTAGGCTTGTTGTTCCTAAGTGGAAAATGCCTTCTTTAAATTCTTTTCTTTATTCACTAACAAAGGATCAAGATAAATTGATCCATATGGATGTCCTTAATTCCTCAAATGGCAAGGATCATGCTCTCTTGGTTCAAGGAAGCAAGAAATTCAAATCAAAAGAGAAGCAAATTGTGAAGAAGCCAAAGTCAGAAATTGAAGATGAAGATTCATATGAAGATTTAATGAAGAAAGTTAAGAAGAAAGGGAGCACATCCAAGTGTTCTTAGTGCAGCAAGGGTTTTCATTAAGAGATGAAGTGTTTCAAGAATAATATGGAGATCATGTCTCAGCTTCTTGAGAAGCACAAGATCGAAGTTCCAGATGAACTAGAGAAGCATGTTGATTCCTCAGAACAATGTCATACTACGCAGTTCCAAGGTGATATAACTTATGCTTTGAGTGCCAGAGTTCTCTCCTTTTCTCATGTCTCTGATATATATTTATTCTATAATATATCAGCATCATAAATATCATAACCTTTCTTTGATGATCCTCCTCTCAGTCTACTAGATTCATCTCCCAAAAATTGTGATTTTTCACTAGATATTGAATTACCTTTGAGTAACTCTTCCTCACAAACTTGTATATCTGATTTATACGATTGTTTGCAGGCTGATATGGATGTCATGACACATATAATACCACCATCCATACCATCTACCATACCTCTGAATAATCCAAAGACTATACAAATCCCAAGATCACTAGTTGATTCCTCATTGGTCTCTTATGCAGTGATATTTATCTTACATGGTTTGAAATCTTTCCTATCTTTCATTGGTTGGTTATCCATGTCCTTAGTCATATTTGGACTGATATTAAACATGTTTGGATATGTTCTAAACACTTATTGTTCAGATCTTAAGCACATCATTCATTCATATTTTTACACCTATCAGTTTTCCCCAGTTGTTTATAATTTTCCTAGTCTAGCCCTATATCCTCATGGAGCCACTGAAGCCCTTGTCTTTGCTGTTCCATATGCCAATGTTTCTAATATATCAGAGTTTAATCAGCCTCATATCAGATCTATACAGGTGCTACAACAGATTGGAAGATTTACATGTGATTCACATCACAATCTTGTAGCTATTCAGGGAATTGGGTGTGAAATAAATTGTCTTAACTTTTGTACTCTTTGGGAAGGAGTATGCACATATCTCTTTTCCATTTCAAATTTTGTTTGCAGATCAAAGTTTGACAGCAGCAAGAAGCATTCAGATAATGCTCCTACTTCATCAGATGATGAGATACAAGGAGTCTCTCCTCTTCCTTCTTGCAGGTTCTACACTCCAGCACATGATCATGGAGTTCATGATTTCTTCAACAAGTCCTTCATCCAGAAGCAGTTCAGCCAGCTCATTAAAGTGAAGATGAAGATATGTTGAAGACACATTTCAAATTTTGTGCCTTGTCCTATCTTGAGGGAGGATTTTTCCCATGTGGTTTTGCCTCTTTCCTCACTTTTCTGGACATAATAATTGTTAAAGGGTGACCATAGCCTTGTTGATGGGCCCTATATGCATCCATATTTTTTGTCATACCATCATAAAGTCAGAATTAGAGGGGGGTGTTGGAATATATTAAACCCACTCACAACTTAGGATAAAATAATTAATCATTATTTGATTAATTATTAACCCACTAGCTTAATTAGTTGGCATCCACTTGCACCTTAAAGTCAATACATGCCATCTATATCCTAGGAATGATTTATTTCCAATTTTGGGTTCATCTTGGCCACCTTTTGACCATCCAGAATTAGTATACAGGACTTTACAGCAGATTCTGCTTTTTCTGCTTTTCCCGTTTTTCCTGCTTTTCTATGGATAAGATAAAAGCTAGTCAACTAGGAAACTGGGAGCTTTTGTTTCCAACCCATCCTCCATTAGTTTTTCTCCATTTTCTAGGATTAGCATGTTTTTTCCATCTCCTTGACAACTCACTCATGCTTTTGCCAACTCGTGATGTCCTTGATAGATTCGGTAAGTGCTTTAGCCACCTATGGGGGTTTGCTATATTTTGGTAAGTCAGCCTTTTGAGCTTTATGAGTTGTTTCCATACAATTCAATTTTCCTATGAAGGATGTACTATTTATGTACACTATTATTCATCATTATTCAATGGAAGGATACACACCAATATTCATCTCTTCATTCATGTGATTCGGTCTCTTTTCTTATCTCTATTTTTCCTGTGTATGCTTGTGAGAATTCTTAGTAGCAAGATCTATTTCTTGTGCTTATTTTTAGCATCATTTCACATAGCATTGATCTATTATTTCTACACAATAGGACCTTGGTTAATAGGTAGGTGGAATTTACTATGTAGAAATATTAGTTCAATGGATGGACCTAGAGAAGATTAGTGTTGACTAGAGGTTAGGGATTCAAACATAGATGATGTATTATTTCAGTATGATGATGTAAAATAATTATGATGCATCCCTAAAGTATGAATCTCATGAAACAAAAAAAAAAACTTAACTTGAACTTGATTATTTGTGTCAATGAAACAATAATATCTCAGTGGTTATGATGCAAATCAAGGGACAATTTTCTTCACTATTTATATCCTTAGGACTTGTGATACTAACTCAAATGTGATATAGTTTTATAAAATCAGAATGAATATCCTCAATATCTTCAAAACTAACCTAGGAAACAAGAACAAGAGAGAGGAAAACACATGCTACAAGATTCGGGCACATAAAAAACAAGCTGGAAAACATGTGAGGACTAATTGCTAAAGGATCAAGGCTCAAGATTTTATTCAATGTTCAAACTTGTTGTAATTACAACAATAGAAGTCTTAGTCTTATGGGTCCAACTCCATTACAATTTACTAATCATCATAAAAAAGAACTCTCGTTCTTGTTGAATAGAGCACTCTTAGGATAAATTCATGGATATGTGGATGTGCATACTGCCCCAAAACAAGAAATTTGTTAGTGACTATGGTCTACATGTTAGGCTACAAATTTTCTCATGAGTGTTAATAATTGAATGCATAAGTATGTATGAGGATAAGTTGAAGGTCAGTGTCCTCATATGTGCTATCAACTTAATGCATAATAGAAAATCATCGCCAACATAATATTCCCCTTTTTATACTAATTCTTCATGGATACATGCTCTAAATAGATGCTACGAGGATCACCCTTTTCTCATTGTTGATAACCCAACATGTATAAACCCAAATTAGATGAGTTGCATGTGTGCACTCATGTTTCTCTAGCATTAGAGATAAGGAATAGGAAGATTCTCCCTGTAATAAACTTAACTAAAATAAAACAAATGGCGAAGATATTTACCCTTACATGACTTATATAACTATTGATTTACAAAAACATGGAAATCCTAGGAGTAGAAGGATTTGGTGCCCTTCCCAAGCACTACGTCATTGTTTGTTATTTTTTCATCGAACAACCATAGTAATCAATTTGATTAGAAACCATGTACCAAAAAAAGTGTCTCAATATATTCCTTTATCAATGGCCATGCCTATACCGTTCTATTTTGGAGGTTACTTAGCCATCAATATGTGTGTGGGAACGTCCATTGTATTTATTTGGTAGAATATAAACCGCAAAAATGTTGACATAATGGTTGGTTAATGTGGTGGCTTCTAGTATTCTATGTGGAGATGGGATATGTACTATTCCTTCCTCGATTTTGGCTCTAACGAAAGTAAATCCTCCCATCTGCATGAAATTCCCATTGAGAAGCATGAACAATAAAGTGGATGCCTTTATGGGTTCTTAGGAAGGGTTGATACAAGGATATCAAAACCACATATATGCACATGGAAAGAAATTGTACATACTATCTACAACAATATTGAATTTATTTGGTAATATGGAAATGCGATGTAGACTACATGCTTTTACACTACCTAGTTTCACTATGTATGATTACGAAGATTAAATGGCATCATAATCCTAATTGTTGGGTTTTGAATATAAAATTGTTAGGTTTTGAGTATAATAGAATGTAAAATGAAATCATTTATAGTAAATATCAATCCATTTATAATATTGTAAGATGTATTCGCTTCCGCAAGTTGTAGATTAGAAAAGGTTAATTTGGTAAGAAATCATTTTTTAATAAATTATATCCTTTTCTTTGGAAATTGGTAAGAAATCATTTTTCGTATGCATCGATTAGTGATTGTTTTATATTTTCTCTTTAGCCAAAAAGCTAACCATAGAGCCCATTCCATTATGTTTAATATTTCCTTTGCAACCAAAGAGTGTTTATACCAGTCCCCTTCTCAAAACTTATTGAACTTTTGAACACACTAACTATGGTGAAAATCACTATTTTCTTTACAATGTCTAATACGCAAGAATATCATTACAGTGATTTTCATTAATGATATTTGTTGGTGTTTATAGCTTTATGAGGTATCTTGCAAGTCATTCTAGCAAAATAAATAAGAAACAAATTATCATTATATATTAAATGTGAACAACTATAAATAAACAACTCGTTGGTCCCAAGAAAAGTGGAAAAGTCACACATCAAACAAATATAAATAAAGGAAGTCTCATTTATTTTTCACCAAGCAATTTCCATCAAGTTATTTGATCTAGTGTAGAAGTGGAAGAGAAGGACACAACAATAGAAGAAGAAAAAATTAGGAGTTTAATATCTTTGGGATTATTTTGTATACTTGTATCTTGAACAAATTATCTCATCAGAAGGTTGTTGGGTTTTATTCCTTTGAGTAGAAGGGGTTATTGGGATAAAGCTTATTATGTCCCTTTGTTTATATGCATGGTTTATTCTTTCAGTAATCCTAATTTTGTTTCCATTGAAAATTAGACTAAATTATACTGCTTTATTAAATTCTAACATTGTATCACAAAAGTGTTGAAAGAAACCATTGTCGGAAACTAGGGCTTCCATATTTTGATTATTTTGTCCATAGATCTAGAAGAAAAGGAGTCAAGAAGAATAGTGTCAAATTGGAATATAGACTTAATGGGGCTTCCAACTTCAATCCACGGAATTCTAGGTACTTATCATCTTGGAAGAGAATGATCTTCTAAATTATGTGATTGAAAAAATACTAGAACCAGAATAAGAAGGAGAGAAGTCTCAGCGGAGGAAGCAAGATTATAAGGAAATAATGATTATTATTAACTCTGTTAAAGATCATTTGATACCTCAAATATCCCATAAGAAGATAGTCAAAAGAATATTTGATTCCTTGAAGGAGTTATTTGAGAATAGTAATGTCAACAGAGCACTTTCCTTAAGAAAACAACTCTCAAATATCAACATGACTAAAGAAGATTCAATTCCATATTACTTCATGAAGATTATTGAACCAAAGGATCAATTTAGAACCACTAGAGAAGTAGTTTTATATAGAGATATTTTCATGATGACCCTCAATGGTATTTCAAATTATTGGGAACTATTCATTCAGAGCATTATTAGGTGATCCAAATTTCCCAAGGTTGATCGGTTATGGCCAAATTGCAATCAGGTGCAGTCTAGACTTGGAACTAGAAACAATTTGCAACAACCATATGATGTAGAAAATCCAGTCCCTACTACTCATGAAAAAATAAAGGGAACAATTTTTGAGAGGAAAAATTCAGATGGAAAACCAACCTTAAATCTAGATCAAGGACCAAGGAAGAAGAAGAATATTTCACATGTCCAGTGTTACAGGTGTGACAAGTTTGGTAAATATGATATATATTGTCATCAAAGAAAGAGAGGAAAGAAACAATCATCAACAACCCATGTTGATGAGGAACAAACACCAAGAAAGGAAAAGCACGTCGAGATGACAACACAATATTTCTTTTGATTTTATTATTATTGTAGTTAGGTCATTTTCCCTAGTATGGGATCCCAACACATTTCCTAAAATTGATATTTATTTTTTCATGATACAAGATACAAAGGAGTTATTCCATGAAAGAGGGGGAAATATTAGGGACTTGTGATAAATGGGAGGATCTCCGTGTAGAAATTGTAGCTCTGATACCATGTAGAAATATAGACTTGATGGAAAGAAGAAGCAGAGGAGGTGGATCTTGATACCGGATAATTCTCACAAGCATGCACAAGGAAAATAGGGAGAAGACATAAAGACTGAATCACATGAAGAAGAGATGAATATTGGAGTGTATCCTTCCATTTATTAATGATGAATAATAGTGTACATAAATAGTAGATCCTTCATAGCTAAATTCAAGTTTCATAGGAAACAACTCATCTAGCTCAGAAAGAAGACTTACTAAATATGATAAACCCCCATAGGTGGCTAAAGAAATTTCCTAATCATTCAAGGACCTAAAGAATTAGATCAAGCATGAGTGAGTTTTCATGGATGATGGAAGAACATGATAATACTAGAATCATGAGAGAAATTGTGTAGGATGGGTTGGAAACAAAAGATATTAGTATCCTAGTTGACTATATTTACCTTATCCAATGAAAAGCGGGATAAAAACAATATAAAGACAGAATCTGCATGAAGGAACAGTTACTAATTCTGGAAGTTGATAAAGTTGGAAGAATCTAACAAGAATTGGGATAAAGGCTCTCTTGGGGTATATATGGAAAGTGTCGACCAAGTGGTACAAGTGGATGCCAACTATCTAGGATAGTAGGTAGGAAATTAATTAGAAATGATTAAATATTTTATCGTAAGTATGGAGCAGGTTTATAATATCCTAGCATGCCCCTTTAAGTCTGAATTTATGATTATATGTATGAAAGAATCATATGCATATAGGTGCATATAGGTGTATATAGGGCCCAACAACAATGCTATTGTCACCCTTTACAATTATTCATGTCCTTAAAAGCTGAGGAAAGAGGAAAAAACACATGGAGAAAATCCTCCCTCTAGAAAGGACAAGGAACAAAATTTGAAACATGTCTTGAATTATGTATTTATATTCACTTGGATGAGTTGAATGAACTAGTTTTGATGAAATGCTCGATGAATAAATCTGTATACTCCATGATCATGTGCTAGAGTGTATAAACTACAAGAAAGAAGAAGAGAGACTCCTTGTATCTCATCATTTGATGAAGTAGGATAATTATTTAAATGGTGATTTCTATTGTGATACTCTGATTTTCAAACACAATCTGAAAAGTAAAAGAGATATGTGCGTACTCCTTCCCAAATATTACAAAAATTAAGACAATCAGTTACATAATTAGTTCCTTGTATAGCTGCAAAATGGTGACGTGGATCACATTTCTTTATTCTAATATGATGTATCACCTTCCCAAATATGATATGAGACTGAAAATACTCTTATATATCAGAAATATTATCATATGGAACAACAAATACCGAAGGTTTAGTATCTCCATGCAGATATAGGGATAGAGTAGAAAACGTTTGAGAAACTAGGAAAAATGATGGATGGACTTGAGATATGAACCATAGGTGATAAGAAAATATCCAAACATGTGTAATATAAGTCCAATTATGACTAATATCATGTATAACCAACTATTAAAAAATATACAAGACTTGAAACCATTTGATATAAGTAACATTGCATAAGAAACCATTAATAAGGAATAAACTAGTGAACTTGGGGTTTGTATAGTCTTAGGAGTATTCAAAGGTATGATATATAGTATGGATGGTGGTATGGATGGTATCATGAGATTAATATCATCATAAAAATATGCATCTAAATCAGAATTTTAACCATTTTAATGAAGTGAGGAAGAGCTTCGTAAATACAAGTCATTATCTAGTAAAAAATCACAATCATTGAGAGACGAATCTAGGAGACTGATAGGTGGATTATCAAAGAAATAAATTGATATTTATGATTATGATATATCATAAAGTAAATATATATAATATATATGAGGAAATTATTTGACTCTGGCTCTCAAGGCATAGTTTATATCACCTTGGAACTATGCACTATGACAGTGTTCTGAGGAATCATCGGGCTTCTCTAGCTCATCTAGAACTTCGATGTTGCGCTTCTCAAGAAGATGAGACATGATGACCATATTATTATTGAAAAATTTATTCTCAATATTAAATCCCATAACACTTGGATTTACTTCCTTTATTCTTGACTTTCTTCATTGAACCTTCATCAATAGGCGTCAAACCTTCATCTTCAATATATGACTTTGGCTTCTTAACTTTCATAATTAGATTCTATTTTGATCCTTCATTATTTATTTATTTAACTATGAGAGCATGATATTTTCCCTTGGAGGATCTAAGCACACCCATCTGGATCAATTTATCTTTCTCATTTTTCAGTGAATCAAAGAATGTACTTAAAGAAGGCCTTTTCCAATTAGAAATATCAATCCTAGTAGCATGAAAAGTAGACACAAAAGTTAAGTATTCAGGACCCAATTGTGATAGAATGGAAAGGATCAATTGATATTATTTATTCTCAATCCCACGTTTATTTAGAAATGAACAAGTGACTTGAATTTGGTGAATAATCCTTCAATGGATTTGAAACTTCTTGGACTCAATGAGAATAACTCATTCTCCAACTAAAGTGGTCTTATCTCATCTTGTACTCCAAAGAGAGACTCTAGTTTGGTCCATACTTGGTTTGGAATGGTCAAACCATCAAGATGAAAGAGGAGATTAGGGTAAATAGAGAGGCAATGAAATCCATAGGATTCATCCAACCTATTTTTCCACTTATCTTTCTCAACAACATAATTTTATTCATTTTCTAAATCCATAGAAACTCTATAGAGACCCTTATTGTGCAATAGAATGTCAATTTTGGCTTTCCATTCATGATAGATGAAGGGAGTCAGGATCATAGCTAAAGAATAATCCATACTAAGATGTTTATGTGCTCAAGGAGATACACACTACAACCTGTACAAGTAAAACTAAGAGAAAATTGGGTAAGGTTAATACAAGCTCTTCTTCAGAGAGGGATAGGAGACTGGATGTGCTCTGATAGAGAGAACATATATCTCATCAACTCTGTTGAAATTGAACAAACTTGCAATATGATACCATGTAAAAATTGCAGCTATGATACCATGTAGAAATAGAGCCTTGATGCAAAGAAGAAGCACAAGAGGTAGATATTGCTACAGGATAATTCTCACAAACATGCACAAGAATAGAGAGAAGACATGGATATTGAATCACATGAAGAAGAGATGAATATTGGAGTGTATCCTTCCATTGATTATGGATGAATAATAGTGTACATAAATATTACACCCCTCATAGGTAAACAAGTTGCAAAGGATACAACTCATCTATCTCAAAAACAAGACTTACTAAATATGATAAACCCCCATAGGTGGCTAAAGCCCTTTCCTAATAAGTCAAGGACCTCACAAATTAGCTAAAGCATGAATGAGTTGTCTGGATGATGGATAAATATGTTAATATTGTAATCTAGAGAAAAAATCATGGAGGATGGGTTGGAAACAAACGATATTAGTTTCCTAGTTCACTATATTTACCTTATCCACTGAAAAGCAAGATAAAAGTAGTATAAAGACAGAATCTACAGGAAGGCACAGTTACTAATTATGGAAGACAATAAAGTTGGAAGGATATAACCAGAATAAGGATAAAGGCTCTATTGGGGTATATATTTCAAGTTTTTACTGTGGAAATTGAACCCAGTGATAGAACAATTACACTCACAACAATTATCAATTGTACATGCAAAATCACTCACAAAAGAGACTGAATATGGAGATGAACACTAAACTGTATTGAATAAGTGTACAATAGCCAACCCTGTTAAGTCATAAGCTGCCACAATAAATAGTTACATAAAGGATTCAAATGCATGAGGAGGCAATTCGAATCTAGTCAAAAGCAGGCTTACTAAATCTAAGCAAATCCCCCATAGGTGCATAAAGCAGTTTCCAAAACTGTCAAGGAGCTCACGAATTGGAAAAATCACTTGGGAAAGATAAAAGGTAATGGAAGGACAACTCATACATGCTTTTCATAGGAGAAAAGAGTGGAGGATGTGGAGGACAAAAAACTAGTTAACCTCACCTAGTCAAACTTTCCCAATTGCCTTAAAACACTGAAAAGGCATGCAATAAAGCAGAAAAATCAGAAGGGCACTTAGGAGGCCAGAAATAAAGCATATTTGATTCCAGGAGGTTTCCCAAGTGCTCCATGAGTCAAAATTAGCAATTTTGACCACTATGGATGTGTAGATGACAACTTGCATAAGGTGGAACATGGAAACTAGGTAAATAAGACAAAAATGGATTAATTAATGTCTAAGGTAACTAACTATGGGTTGATTATTCTAACACCCCCCCTTAATCCTGACTTATGAGTAATATATCAGAAAATTATAGGGCCTAGCAACAAGGCTTAGT